>SKCR01009339.1:0-110876 GCA_019454045.1 Zanthoxylum bungeanum
AATTAGTTGAAAGATTGATGATTGAAACCATTTGATTTAATGTAAAGTCCTAATTTGTCCAATTTGTGGAAATTGAAAAATTAGGGTTTGTAAACAATTTTGAATTTGGGGATTTTGAGATATGTTGAGCATTTGGGTGTGTATTAGATGCATGCAAAGTTTCATGTTGATTGGATTTCATTAAGATGAGTTTTGAAGCATGAAATGACCAAATGGTCAATGTTGCCCCCAAATGGAGCTCACGGCTGTGGTGAGGGAATTTTGGTTTTTTGTGTCCTATGGTGTTTTGATGTTTTGAACATGATTAATTCATCCTAGAAATGATTTAGAATCATTCAAAATTGATTGGATCAACTTCGGACTAAAACGGACAAAATACCATATAAGGGTATTTGGTAATTTCACTTGAATTTGATTCAATTGAAATTTTATTTCATTATTTGATTATTGGGTTATTAAATAAATATGTTTATTTAATTAACCGAGAAAAGAAAATTTTTGAAATCTTAAAATCGGATTTTCACCGCTTCCGCTGCGTTACCGGATTCACCCCTATCAACCCCTTCAAAATGGTATCAGAGCGAGTCTGATTCTAGGCCACTTAAAATGCATTAGCCTACATTGAATCAATGTTTAATCATGTTTTCTTGATTTATGCATGCTTATTAGGAACTAATTTGATTAGATTTAGGGGTATGACACTTAGCGGAAAATCCCTAATAATAAGGTTTAAATGTAATTTGTATTTGATGCATGTTATATGGTCCGTCTTGTCAATACGGTTTATGAATATCTCTTTGTGACTACATCCGAGACCGTGCCTCTGCTGTGAGGGTGTAGCCGATAAAGATTTATTTATACCGGATGTATATTAGATACTAGATAATTCAAGTAAAAGCGGAATTCTGAACGTGCCCTAGCTGTCAGAATTACGTAAGTAACTTGAGTTTATCATTGACGAGTATTACCTTGGTACGTCTCCTTGTGGGACTGCCTTCGCAGCGACAACGAGAAACGGCCAGGACCGGATACTTAGGAGTCACTTTTGAGTGATTGACAAATGAGTTGTCTACCTGATGAATATACGTAGGCGAGACCGTGCCTCTGCTGTGAGCTGAAATATATTCACGGGATCCACTTTTCACTATTTATATTTAATTTAATATTAAATATTTGTATTCTATTTGGGATTACAGTATTGCATGATTTAGTGGGAGGGGCATATTAGATTAAAAATCCATGATCTAGTTTATGCTTTATATTATATGAAACTGCTTATTTCTGCTAACCGTTTTTCGTGATCTATATGATAGATTTGCGATGGCGGGTCAATCCACAAACCAGTTTGCGCGTATGTTAGATGCGAACAAACTAAAGGCGCTGAGAACTTTACGGACTGGGAATTGGATTTGAGGATTGTCCTCGATTCCGAAAAGTTGGGTTATGTTCTTGAGGGTCCTTTACCCCTTGCAGTGGGTGAGGATGCTTCAGAGGAGGAACGCCAAGTTTTTTGAAGCTTGGAAGAATGATGATTTAAGGGTTAAATCATACATCCTTAGTTCGCTCTCTCCGAAACTCAAGCAACAATACTATGGAACATCAGATTCCTATAGTATGATAACACGATTAAGACAATCGTTCGAGAACCAGGAACAAGTTATTGTTCACAAGGTCGCCATGGAACTGTTCCATGCGCGTCTGGATTAGAGGGCAAAGTGTTAGCCCACATGTTCTTCAAATGATCGATTTGATCGATCAATTGAGGCAACATAATCTCATCCTAAATGACATTCTCGTCGGTAGGAGTGTCATTCTTGGTTTCTCTACCAGCTTCATTCCGCCAGTTTGTGATGTACTTCAACATGCACGGGACAGTCTGCACCTACCAGGAGCTACATAGGATGTTGCTCACGGCAGAAGAGGATCTGAAGAAGGAGAGTACCGACTCGCCCACCTAGATCTACTTCTCTGTCTGCTTTCCTAGGAATGTCCAAGGAAGAAGAAGAAAAGGGAAGAAGAAGAAGGCCTTCGGTCCTCCACAGCAGGCGAAGATAGCCAAGCCCAAAAGGGCTTCTGAAGACAAATGCCACCACTGCGGCAAGGTCGGGCACTGGAAGAGGAACTGTCCAGATTACATTGCTCAGATCAGGAGAGACAGAGCATCTACATCAGGTACTTTTATTTTTCCAGTTATTGATTTATCTTGGCTTGTGAAGCCGTTACATCCAGCTGGATTTTAGATTCTGCTTGTCCCATTCACATTTGCAATTCGTTGCAGGTGCTGAAGGAAAGTAGGAGGCTGAAGCCAGGGAGATGCAGTTGCGGTTCGGGAGTGGAGACTCTTTGGATGCAGTTGCAGTGGGAGTATGCGAGATCTCATTGCCGAATGGGACACTTTTGTTACTTGACTGTCATTTTGTACGGGATGTGTCGCTAATATTATATCACTTTTTGTACTTGATACAGAAGGATTTTGTATGAATATTAAGAATAGTTCTTTGTATTTAATGATAGAAATAATATTCAGATCCTTTGTTGTCCAAACCAGCATGGTCATTATACATTGCAAACTTCAAAAAGATATATTAAATACTGGAGTTAATAAACGTAGATTACCTGTAATTATAATATTGAACTTTGGCATATGAGACTTGGTCACATTGGCGTTAAAGCGCCTTACCCATTGGTTAGGAATGGTTTGATATCAGATCTTACCATTGAATCCTATCCAACTTGTGAATCCTGTATTCAGGGTAAAATGACCAAGGCCCCATTTTCTGGTGTTGGACACCGTGCCATTAACTTACTGGAACTCGTACATTCTGATGTATGTGGTCCACTAAGTCAAACTGCTCACAGTGGTTATTCGTACTTCGTTACCTTTACCGATGATTTGTCACGGTACGGTTATGTGTATTTGATGCGACATAAATCGGAAACCTTTGAAAAGTTCAAAGAGTTCCGAAATGAAGTAGAAAAACAACTGGTAAATATATTAAATGCCTTCGATCAGATCGAGGCGGCGAATATATGAGTGGTGAGTTCATGGATTATATGAAGGAGAATGGGATTCTCGCTCAATATACTCCTCCAGGTACCCCACAGCACAATGGAGTATCTGAAAGGAGAAATCGGACTTTATTGGATATGGTCCGATCGATGTTGAGTTTCACAGATTTGCCCTATTACTTATGGGGTTACTGTCTCTTAACAGCCGCACATCTTTTGAATAAGATTCCTTCAAAGGCTGTTCCTAGACACCGTACCGTATGAGATATGGTTCGGTAGGAGACCGAATCTTAATTATATTAAGGTTTGGGGTTGTCCTGCCTATGTCAGGGACTCAGCAAAGTAAGCTTTCGCCTCGAGGGCAAAAGTTTAGGTTTGTTGGATATCCCTCAAATACGAGGGGATATCTGTTCTATGATACCGAGCATCGAAATGTCTTCGTAGCTCGCTTCGCAAAATTTCTAGAAGTAGAATTTTTGTCAGAAGGTAGTGATCATAGAAGGGTTGAACTTGATGAAGTCCAACCTGAAAACAACGAACCAACGGAGGAACCTGAAGTTCAAGTAGATGAAGGACCTTCAACACACACACTCCGTAGGTCGGAAAGGGTATCTAGACCTCCTGAACGCTTGTATTTGATACAAGAAAAGAGTCTGGATGTTCTCTTAGTTGAAGAGACCGATCCTTTCACCTATAGAGAATCGATGTTGGACATCGACTCCGTGAAATGGCAAAGTGCCATGAAATCCGAGATAGATTCAATGCATGAAAATCAAGTTTGGGACTTGATTCCGCTTCCCGAAGGAATTGTTCCTATCGGTTGTAAATGGGTTTACAAAAGGAAGCGCGGGCCTGACGGTAAGGTTGAAACTTACAAGGCCCGACTGGTAGCAAAAGGTTACACGCAGCGACCTGGCGTCGACTACGATGAAACTTTTTCGCCGGTGGCAATGCTTAAGTCTATCCGGATTTTGCTTTCTTTATAGCTGCGTCATCATGACTACGAGATTTGGCAAATGGATGTCAAAACGGCTTTTTTAAATGGATTTCTTGATGAAGAAATCTATATGGAACAGCCGGAAGGTTTCACATCCAGCCAAACCTCGGGTATGGTTTGTAAGCTTAAGAAGTCCATTTATGGACTTAAACAAGCTTCACGAAGTTGGAATCTTCGATTCGACGAGATTATCAGATCGTCTGGTTTTCTTAAGAATTCGGAAGAATCTGTGTGTATCAGAAGGCCAGTGGGAGCATGGTCATTTTTTAGTCCTGTATGTTGATGACATCCTAATCATTGGGAATGATTTAGGTATGTTACAAAGCGTTAAAGCATATCTCTGTAAGAATTTCTCCATGAAGGACCTGGGAGAAGCTTCCTATGTTTTAGGGATAAAACTCTATCGAGATAGACAAAGGAGGCTGATTGAGTTATCCCAATCAACGTACGTAGATAAGATCTTGGAACGGTATAGCTTTGGTAACTGTAAGACAGCAAACATACCGTTCAGACATGGGATTCATCTTTCCAAGAAGATGTGTCCACAAACAGAAGATGAGAAGGTTAGAATGTCTAACCAACCTTATGCTTCGTGTTTGGGTAGCATAATGTATGCCATGTTATGTACGAGGCCTGATATCAGTTCGCTGTTAGCGTAACTAGTCGATATCAGTCCAATCCAGGTAATGACCATTGGATGGCCATTAAACATATCCTAAAGTATCTTAAAGGTACTAAGGATAAGTTGATTATTTATAGGAGGAAACGAACTGCAGGTTAACGGGTATACAGACTCCGATTTTCAATCGGATCCCGATGATAGAAAGTCTACATCTGGATTTGTCTTTACCCTTAACGGAGGTGCAGTATGTTGGAAGAGTTCCAAACAGGGATCTACAGCTGATTCCACCACTGAGGCGGAATATATTGCAGCTTCTGAAGCCGCAAAAGAGGCTGTGTGGATAAAGAACTTTATCACAGAATTGGGAGTTGTCCCAAGTATCGAGAATGCGATTCCGTTATACTGTGATAATACTGGAGCCATTGCGCAAGCAAAGGAACCGAGGGCGCATCAGAAGTCGAAGCATGTGGAACGCAAGTACCACATCATTCGAGAGATCGTGTCGCGAGGGGATATTGTCGTGTGCAAGGTACCGAGTGAAGACAACGTTAGCAGACCCGCTGACGAAGGCCATACCTCCGAAGTTATTTGATAAACACGTGGAGTCGATGGGTATTAGATACAATCGATATTGGCACTAGAGCAAGTGGGAGATTTTGTAGGGGTTGGTGCTCAGAGCGCCAATTCCCGGTTGTATTTTGTAAATACTTCTGTGTAAAACATTATTATTAGTAATAATATATGCAGTTTCTATAATATAATCTAATCTTTTATATGGTAAAGACGTAATGACCTTAGAATGATTAGTCATGGTACAGTTGCAAAAGCGTCGCAACGGACATTGAGTAGTATCATGACGTTGTCATTCTCAGACAGTTCCTGGTCAAGGTTTACACTACTTGGTCAGTATAGTAAACCCGTTGAGACCGGTACATGTCGTATACTGGAATATATGATTCCAATGGTTTCTCAATGAACCATAAGTCTTGGAGACTAGTATAGACATGTAGGTGTTTATAGTGGATAAACACTGAACGACTCACCGAAGATTCTTAATGGATGGTACACCAGCGTCAATAGAATCTTCTGGGTTGAGTAGCACTTGTGATTCTTAGACTTGAGATGCCATTGTGGGCACATGAGACATCTTCTACACTTAGACGGCAGTCACGTCACCGATCTATTTAGATCAGACCTCCGCCTGTTCGTTGGGTGTGTAGATAGATCCTCAGGGTGTCCTATGTGTATCAAGATAGGATCCGTCAGTTCTGTGTACCAGAGCATAGGTAGTCCATATGATTAGCAATCAGATAAAACCATGGGCCCCGTGGTAAGTTTAGAAGCTAGTTCTAAACATTCTTTTTGAGATTTCTAATAGAATAGTCGACTGGATAATCCCGATAGAGATTTGACGTTCATATCTATATCTCTGGGATTTATCCGGATACCTTTGATGGAGGAATTATACATTGCGATGACCTCGACCTGTATGGTTTAGCGAGATTATCCGTGATCGTCATAATCTACGGGTGGATAGATTATGGACATGAAATTTGATTTCGTGACGGATATACCTGAACTAGAGAGTCTCAATAATGAAACATACTCGTTGAGCACTAGAGCAACATAAATAAATAATATTGATTATTTATAAAGTCGTTTAATGGTTAAACGCAAGATACATGCTAAAGACACTAGATAGTCATTTACTTAATTATTGTTATTTACATTTAATACTTGATTAATTTAAATACACATTAATTAATAGTCAAAATGAGTTATTTGACTTATTTCCTAAATGAATATATGTTTTTAATGTTTAATGTAAATATTATACATATATTTAATATATTTGTATTTGATTAATTAATTAATTATTTAATTGTTAAATGATTAAATTAATTAAAATATAAATATCTTATGTTAGGATAATTAGTAAGTAAATGACATTAGTTGCAATTGTTGACCAAAATAATATCTAATAAAGGTTATAAAAGATATTTATGCAAGTTGATTTACTAATAATGCAAATGAAATTGAAATTACAATTTTGGTGAATTTGGTATGCTAATTTCGGCCATAGGGCAAAAGTTGCACAATATAAATGTTTTTTCATTTTTCATTTCATTAACCTAATACACTTTATCACAAACAAAATTCCATTGAAGAAAGGCAAAGAAAGAAAGTGAAGAAAGACAGAAGGAAAGAAAAGAAAAACCAAAGAAAAAGCTTGGATTTTGTAAGTTTCTTAAACTTACTATTAGAGAGGAATTTGTTCCTTATGATCTAGGCTACCTCTCATGAGTTTCTTAAGTTATTCTTTTCTTTATTTCTTGTGGTTTTTGATGATGGAAATTTGTTTAGAAGTGTTGAGCATGTATGATGAACAAAGAATGTAACTAGTGTAGTTATATGTATTCTTTTAAGGTTTATGAAACCATGTTGCTATTCTAGAGTTGTTGACCCACTCTTAAATGACCTAGATTTGATCTTGAGTTGTTTCGTGTTGAGACTTGAATTAGTTGAAAGATTGAGATGATGAAACATTTGATTTAATGTAAATGTCCTAATTTTTCCCAATTTGTGGAAATTGAAAAATTAGGGTTTGTAACCAATTTCGAATTTGGGGATTTTGAGATATGTTGAGCATTTGGGTGTGTATTAGATGCATGCAAAGTTTCATGTTGATTGGATTCATTAAGATGAGTTTTGAAGCATGAAATGACCAAATGGTCAATGTTGCCCCCAAATGGAGCTCACGGCTTTGGTGAGGGAATTTTGGTTTTTTGTGTCCTATGGTGTTTTGATGTTTTGAACATGATAATTCATCCTAGAAATGATTTAGAATCATTCAAAATTGATTGGATCAACTTCGGACTAAAACGGACAAAATACCATATAAGGGTAATTTGGTAATTTCACTTGAATTTGATTCAATTGAAATTTTATTTCATTATTTGATTATTGGGTTATTAAATAAATATGTTTATTTAATTAATCCGAGAAAAAGTTTTGAAATCTGAAAATCGGATTTTCACCGCTTCCGCTTGCGTTACCGGATTCACCCCTATCAGACCCCTTCAAGATAACCCTTTAATAGATTTCCTTACAGGATAGGAATATACCTGTGGCGGGGGTAGCCATAATTGGAAATTAATCTTAATGAATCCAGGTATTTGGTTGTCATAGACATATGGTTCAATTGGGTTAAACTATTGGGTATTTGTGTCTGACCATCGACAGGGCTTACACATAATTTAGTGTTCCAGGTTAATAAATCAATATATTACCCAACTGTAAGATAACCACTTCATCTTTAAAATGATATTAAAAGAAATTACAACCCTATATCTTTGTGTCTTTTGTTATTTTCCTTAGTATTTTCTTTTGTCTTTTATTTATTTATTTATTATGCAAAACCACATTCAATCAATCAAACAATCATTCTCTTCTCTATTTAATTAGATACTTGTAATAAATAGATTCAATAATTAATAACAACAGTAGGAATTAAGTCCTCGTGTGGGATCGATATTTTTTATACTACTTGAACGATACGTGTGCTTGCGTTATACGTGTGTGTTTACGCCGGTCACCTCCTATCATTTATATATCTTGGTTATCTAACACAAATGATAAGAGTGCAATCTTCTTTGTCACATAGTTAATTTGTACAACAACACCGTTATCTGTACAAATAGTGACGCTATGGGTCATAATTGTCCAACAATCTCCCATTTGGCCTATAGCCAGTCACTCGAGTGTCTAACATCCGAACTATGTACGGTTTGGCTCAATTACTGAGAAGGACTTTCGTCAGTGGATTTTCATGATTATCGTCTGATGCGATTTATTCGATCATCACATCACCACGATGTATGATTCGAACGAATCAGATGATTATCGAAGTATTTATCTGGATCGCTGATGAGACCATAAATTCTTTAGCATGTGCTGTAGCCTAGCTCAGCTGCTAAAAGAACTATATCTAATCTAACTAGATATTTATCGACCCCAGAAGGCTTCTATTGCTGCCTCAGCTGCAGCAATAACCCGCATTTGTTGTTTATACGGTAACAGTATCTTGCTTGGAATATTTCCAGCTCACTGTACCGTTGTTCAAACTGTATAGTACCGTTTTTATCGGTTAGGAAACTTGCAGTAGTGATCCCAGTCACTTCAAGTTCTCCTTCTCCATAATCCAGTGACTATCACTCGGATTGACCTGTTTGTGAATCATATGCTCAAAGCGTATGAGACACCAGGTCACGTACATTTTTCAATGTATGTTTTCTCGGAGAGTTTCTGAAAGCCAAGCTTTTACCGATTATTTATTGGGAATATCATTTCCAAGAAATGACATATTATCATTATTTATTTAGGACAACCACTGTCAGTGCGCTCCCACTAACCTCTTTATACACAAGAATCATTTTCGTTTTGAATTAAATCATAAACCATTATGATTACATCAAAATGATAATTCCAAGAACCTATGCTTGCTTCAATCCAAACATGGATCGAATAACCTGCAAACCTTGTTTGCTAGTTTTGGTACTACAAAACCGACAGGATGTTGAAAACATCCTCCAAAAGGTCTCCTTTTCAGGAAAGTGATTTTCCCGTTTAGCTGTCATGTTTCACTTATGAAACATGAAGCATTAGCAAGCATTATCCAAATGGATTTACCATGGCAACATTTGAAAGGTTGAATCGAAATCAACATAATGTTGATAGCGATACCTTTCCGCTAAAATCCTAGCTTTATACGTTGGTACGTTGCCATCCATGTACGTCTTCCTTAAAGACTTATAAAGTACCAGTAGGCACAATGCCTTGCGGTACATCACTAGTATCCAAACTTGTTGATATACATGGAATCCATTTCGGACTCATGACACTTTGTCATAATAGGGAGTCGACACCTTGTATCACTTCCTCATACGTAGTCAGTTGGTATACCTAAAAAGATTGACATCTTTACGAGGTGAGATCAGAAACCCATACCAAGTTGTTTTCTGACTCTCTCCGACATACGTGGTTCTTGTGTATTTGAAGATTAATAGTATAGTTACATCCTTGATGAACTATATGTGTTCCATTAAGACTCCATGCCAGGAATAGTATTACTCCGATTTTCATCTAGTTTTACTATCCTCCCACTTACCACTGCATATCGTTATTCCTCTTAGGAAAACCGTATGGTGATCAAAAATTAAATTGTTCTCTCGTGAGTTGTATAAGTACAATACTTATGGTGTCCCTAGGATAACCTACAATTGGCACTTATCCAATTTGGGTTTTAGTTTGGTATCATCCAAACATATGCCTAGGATACCCAAATTATCAGGAATGTGAAACCCGGTTTCTTTCCTGTTCATATCTAATATGAAATCTATCAAACAGATTATTATGGAACCTTATTCTAAATAATTTCTTGCACTGTTAATGCTTATCCGTTGAAGGAAATGGTAGCTCAGAGCGACTCATGATCAACCTTATCATGTCCAACAAAATTCGGTTACTCGGTTCGGACACACCGTCAATTTGACGTTTCCGGGAGGAGTCCTCATTTGAAAGAATACTATACTCTTTCAAGTATTTTAGAAACTTATTGCTTAAGTATTTTCCATTACGGTCTTACCGTGACGGTATAATACTATAGCCGATCTGTTTGTCTATCTCGTGTCGAAACTTAAAAGTTTCCGATTTGTGTTCTTCAAAAGAAACACATAACCATAACCCGATGCCAAATCCGTAAGGTCACGAAATATTCATATCAACCTCTAGCCTAGCTAGATATGGGCCCACTTGCTTCACTATGAATTAGGGCTAACAGATCGGTGGCATTTACACTTTTACCAAGTAAATAGTATTTTATGCACTTTGCCCAATAAACTAGATTCGTAGACTTTATTTGAATGGAATCAAATTAGTCCGAGTACCCACTCTTCGAAAGTGCGGATATACGATTCTTGTTTAGTTTGGTCCCAGACAACAATGCCACAAAAGTTCTCTCTGATCAAATCAGTTTGAGCTATATTTGTTTGTCATGTTATATGTTTGAGATTTATTTATATTCAAAATATAAATTCTGTTATTCACATCTAATGTGTTTATCTCATATCATCTTTATATAATAAAACACTTTAGTGTTCTAGAATATAAAGGTTCACCCGCAGCGGGTTAAACACTGATATAGAGATAATGTTTCTAGTCAAACTAGTTACATTATAACAGTTTCCCAATTTAGGTACAACACCCGAATGGTAGTTCCTAAACTTAGGTATCTACGGTTAAAACAACGACTTTCATCCCGTTTCCAAAACGCAGATAAATCTCAATTGAAGTCAGCATCATGTTCAAAACAGATTCTGAACATCAATTCATATATATCATACTAAGTATCTAAAATCCAATTTTAATACTAGTAGTGAATATATTTATGACAAACATATTTGAAGTCAGAGCCTTGCTCGTCTTCAATTCCTCCATGTCTGCTTTGTCCAAACGGCAGTCACGCTTCCGCGATACCGTTTGCTACATTTAGCAGACATTTTGGGATATGTCATTATCTTCCCAGAAGTTTATAATGATTTTGCCTTTGCCCTTTTCCATATTCTTGAAGCCTTTGGCTAAGCCTCGAGTTTCTAGAATATCGAAGTAAGGTGCGCCTTGCGCTACTTGCCTAATTGCAAACTTTGACTTTATCTCCTTGAGATTAGTCATTAATTCTCCAAGAATTATATATTGTAATTTTAGTACTTCTAAAATCTAAAATAGATCTGTGAAGATCCTTCAATTTCTTTTTCATACTTTAGGATCTAATCCTTAGTTCTGATTCAGAAATTAAGGAGTCTACTGCGGTAAGTATAATGGATTAAGCACTGAAGTTATCATCACATAATCTTCCAAAGATTATGCTCTACTGTTTGCTTAACTCCGGGCTTAGGCCTAATACGTTATTTTATCCAATAAAGTAACTTATTATTTTTCCAGGACCATCCTGAAATTATTCCAAATTTTGAAAATTAAAACATTTAATTAGATTTTCCCTAGGATTATGAATTAAACGTCAATCTTTCAATTAATCTTGATTTTAATAGTCTAACTATTTAATCAACGATTAAGGTACTATTAAATATAACGATTATTATAGTCCAACTATTTAATCAACTATACTTAATTAAATCAAATGTATTGATTATTATAATCCAATTATATAATCTAATAAAAATGAATTGTTTTGAATATATAATCCAACTATTTATTAAAACAACAATTTAAATATTAGTCCAACTAACATTTAATACGTTTGACGAATGATATTGTTTGAGTGCGTTTGGCGAGTAATTGAACGAATATTGCAAATTCAATTCTTGCCTCCCACTATTTTTCTGCGAGCCTCTAGCCCTCTGTCGAGTACTCAGGAAACCGTGTTTCCTAGTGCGCTAGGATCCCGTTAAATATCACACAATCTTGACTTTGGCCAACAAACTGTATGATAATTACCTAGGTAGATCTCTAAGATAGATTGGATCCAATCCAATTCCTAGATCTGGTAGGGGGAGATCCAAGTCCGAAACATATATCTTATATATGCCAATACATCCAATGTATTACCTAACCTTTTTCCTCTGAATCAACTAAGCCTTGGCTTTGGCAAAACAAACTTAGTGATCCCAGTCAAGCGCGACCTATTGACCATGTAAAGCTTTGTAATCAATGTCGATGGACAAGAAGTGGTCTTGACTTTGGCCAACAAACCACAACTTGGACAAGACACTAACATGTAACAAAGCCTTCATGATTCAAACACATCCTCGACAGACAAAGGCCTTGACTTTGGCCAACAAACCAATGTCGTCTTAGATCTTGAGTGAGAATCACTCAATGGAAGGAAAAACGCTTAATATTTAGTGAGGGTTTTTCGCATGCAAATTGGCAACCAATTTATTATCTTTATTAAGGTCTCATCATCATACACCCTTAAGCATGCATTCTAAATACATAATAAAGCGTATATGAAAAGTAATAATGATATACGGATGGATACTTTACACATTGATCCTAGATCAAGTCTCTCACTTTCTCTCTCCCGCTAGCACAAATATTTCTTCTACCCGTTACACTACACTTCTAAAGAAACCTCATTTACATTGAGGGGAATATGTGAGAAGAGAATACAAAGAATATGAGGTGATAAGGCTGGACATGCAGGTCTAATTAATAAATCAAATTTATTACATAATTTCTTAAATTGTCCCACCCATCTAATATCCATCTGATATACATTATTCATGCATCGCAACCATGTATTCACACAAGCATGTTATCAATCAATCTAATCAAATTAATTAATATGATAATTAGTGATCATCGAATGTTCAAACAACGATTTGATTTTGTTCGAGTCAAACTCGTTTTGTGAATAAGTACTCAAAGTACGAATTCTCAAATTAAATTTAAGTACAACATTAAATCTAATTTAACATGCATTTAATACTAATTCGCTTATTTAATTCCAAATTAAATAACACACTTTATTTAAACGAACCATTATGACTTAAATTCTAAATTTAATCGTTACGGGTCTCAAAGCCCGATTAACGTCCAACGTCAATTTAATTAAAGTCCAATGGGCTTCTAATTAATTTCTTAAGGCGTGGACTTTTGGTCTGTTGGACAAAATGACCCATAGCGTCACTATTTGCACAGATCATTGTGTTGTTGTAGCAAATTAACTATGTGACAAGGAAATTGTACTCTCATCGTTTGTGATTAGATCACCATAGATATATAAATGAAGAGAGGTCCCTATGATTAGTTCCTGGACTGAGAATGATATGAGACAGTATCAGTCCCCGAAGGATTAATCATTAAATATCCCTAGCCGGAGTATTATCGAGACTGGACATCGATAATGCGGAATAGGCTAGTATTGCACTTGTGTGCGTTGTGAGGGCACAACGGCATAGTTCTCATATATATAAGTATAGGATACTTATGCAAGTGTGATAGGAGGTCGTGTTTCACCGATGGTACGGGAAACAGCTTCGCTCTGGATAGACCCCTCGGAATCCCATTGGTATTATGACTATGTGTCTATGGGAGGCCGAAATCAAGGTAGGTGTGTATAGTCTTAACCTGAGACTAACATCGCTAATACTTACGATAATCGATAGACTTTGGTCTTGGTGGTACAGGGCTTTAACCGGTTCTGCGTACACCACTTCTGGGTTTATCAGAGAGTCGTAGTGTATTGGGTGTGATGTCGAGACGGAAGTATCACTTCAGTCATAGTGGAGATGATGTCACGCAGGATATGGTATTAGTGCTCTTAAGTGCTGGCCGGCCATCGGGATATTATGACAAGGTCATGTATATCCGATTATAGAGACTAGTTACCAGACATCCGACATGTGCTTCGGACGGGGCAGACACTTATCCAGCCCCAGCCCTAGCACGTGACTATCCGATACTGGGCCGATATACGCAATACTACGGTATACTACGCTTGATATAGATCCTTATTCCTGTAAGAATATTTCCGGAGAATTGGGTAGACTTTGTGCTTTGCTAGAAGTCGACCTTGTCTCGTAAATCGATAGAACGTAGTACTTGGTACGTACGTGATTCGGATACTCCGACGACCGTATTTACTGCCAACATATCCGGGGATCTCATGGGTCGCTTCCCAGTGATCCACCGATGACGTATGACTCGCACATTTATTAATCTGGGATTAATTTGATGAGAGAGAGAATTAATCTGAGATTAATTACGGAGATATTTTATCTAGGATAAAATATCGTCTAAAGAGAGGAAATGATTAATTCGGAATTAATCGATTAAATTAATGTATTCGATATATTAAACGAAATTAGATTTCGACGCAGAATTGAATTTGGATTTTAATTCGGGCGAACGAATTAATTCGTTAGCGACGTGAATAGTGAATTCGCTAGGCGTAATCATTTAATTACGACGCAATGGAAAATTCGCTAATTGAGAATTAGTGAACCCGAGCCCGAGTGTGATTGCGAGCGCATTCGTATTTCGAATTCAAGTGCGGCAATGCAAGTCACATCAAGCGTCAAATCATTCGTCGCATCAAGCGTCAAATCAAATGTCACTTTGAGTGATGTGATTGATTGATGTGATTGATTGATTGAAAGACACACATCACTTTATTAAAGTAAAATGAATAGTTGATGTGTGTGGTTGAAATAGTGAAAGTTGGTGGGAGCATTTACCATTTAATTATTAGATTTTTTATTTGGTAAATACTTTACATATTTTATGGAAAAATATATAAACCTTTTTGGAAAAGATTTCACCAATTTTTTACACACTTTTCCTTCTCTTTCTCTTTCATGTTTCACGCCCAAGAAGAGCTAGCACTCCGAGAGACTTGCGAAGGTGGTAGGAAGGTTCACCCATGAGTCGGGAACCATTCGACGAAGATTCGAAGCTCAAAATTGAAACTGTCAAGGCAGTGGACTGCACTGCAGTTGCGTTCTTGCAAGGGAAAAATCAATTTCGTTTGTTGCCGATTCGTCTCAACCGATCGATGTGAGTATTCCGATACCTCCTTTGATGTATTCACACATGTTTTTCATTGCTTGTTTGATCTTGGGACCTTAGAATAAACCTAACAATGGCATCAAGAGCTATAGGTTCAAGCATGAAAATGTAGGGCTTAAAATTTGGGTAAATTGATTTTGAGCATGATTTAGTTAAATTGTTTGATTGAGCATGTTTAAATGATGTTGAATTGAAGTTTGATTGGATCAATTTCATGAAAATTGATTTGGAATAAGTTTCCCCAAAATATTGATGTTGGCCGAATGTGATGGATATTTGGAAATCTTGGATTTTTTCATTTTAATTCATTGGATGAGTTATAATGATGTAGGATGATGTTGATTTGAGATTGATTGGATTTAATTTTGAATTGGATAAAAATCCCCAAAACCCTTCCCTTGGCCGAATTAATAATGCCCTTTAAAGTCTTGGTACATTTTGATTTTAGGACATTGGATGTATTGGAAATCATTTAGGATGTTGATTTAATGTCGATTGTGGGTTCGATTGGATTGAAACCAAATCGGACACAAAATCCCTCCTTTGGCCGAGAGCTTTAAAGCATGTAATGGGTTTGATTTTTTCATTTATGTGTTGGACATGTGATAATGATAATGAACATGATTAATTGGACTAATTTGATGTTTTAGAAATATTGATTTAGGTAATTAATCATGTAATGCACTTTAGGTAATTAAATTGCGAAATTGGATTTGTGTAATTTAATGAATTAGGCCTTTAAATTGGATTTGGGATTATTAAGTTGTAATTGGGCTTATTGGGCTTGATTTTATCAAGATGGGTTTAGGCCAAATGGATTGGATCCAATTGGGCCCAAAACCACTACCATAAAGCCCAAATGCAACTTATAAACCTTTAAGTTTAATTGGGCCTAAATTGATTTCTGGGCTTATGGGGTTACTCCTTGATTGGGCTTTGGTTGCCGAAGCCCACGCCTTATAGAAATTAATTAAAGCCCATTAGACCAGAAATTGAATTGACGTTGGACGTTAATCGGGATTTGAGACCCGACACGATTAAATTTGGAATTTAAGTCGAAAAGGTTTATTAAATAAAGTGTAATATTTAATTTGGAATTGAATAGTGAATTAGTATTAAATACATATTAAATTAGATTTAATGTTGTAGTTTAATTTAATTCATGAATTCGTACTTTGAGTACTTATTCGCAAAACGAGTTTGACTCGCGCAAAATCAAATCGTTGTTTGAACATTGGATGATCACATAATTATCAGATTAATTAATTTGATTAGATTGATTGATAGCATGCTTTTGTGTGAATACGTGGTTGTGATGAATGAATAATGTATATCAGATGGATATTAGTCGGGTGGGGCAATTTTGGAAATTGTTGTAATAAATTCGATTTATTAAATTGGACCTGCGTGTCCAGCCTTATCACCTCTATTCTCTTTGTATTCTCTTCTCACCTATTCCCCTCTCAATGTAAATGAGGTTTTTTCTTTAGAAGTGTAGTGTGACGGGTAGAAGTAATACAAGTGCTAGCTTGAGTGAGAAAGGGAGAGATTTGATCTAGGATCAATGTGTTAAGTATCCATCCGCATATCATTATTACTTTATTTCATATGCGCTTTATTATGTATTTAGAATGCATGTTTAAGGGTGTATGATGATGAGACCTAAACAAAGATAATTAAATGGTAGCCAATTTGCATGCGAAAAACCCTCATTAAATATCATGCGTTTTTTCCTTCATGAGTGATTTCTACTCAAGATCCTAGATTGGCATGGGTTGTTGGCCAAAGTCAAGCCCTTGTCTGTCGAAGATGTGTTTTGAATCACGAGGCTTTGTTCCATATTGGTGTCTTGTCCAAGTTGTGGTTTGTCGGCCAAAGTCAAGACCACTTCTTGTCCAACGACATTGATTACGAAGCTTCCATGGTCAATGGGTCCACGCTTGACTGGGATCACTAGGTTTGTTGTGCCAAAGCCAAGGCCTAGTAGATTCAGAGGAAAAAGGTTAGGGTATATATTCGATCTATAGGCATATATAAGATATATGTTTCGGACTTGGATGTCCACCTACTGGATCTAGGAGTTGGATGAGATCCAATTGATCTTAGAGATCTACCTAGTTAATTATCATACAATTTGTTGGCCAAAGTCAAGATTGTGTGATATTTAACGGGATCCTAGCTCACTAGGAAACACGGTTTCCCGAGTACTCGACAGAGGTTTAGAGGCTCGACGAAAATAGTGGGAGGCAAGAATTGAATTTGCAATATTCGTTCAATACTCGCCATACGCGCTCAAACAAATATAACTCGTCAATATTTAATGTTGTTTTATAATAACAGTTGGACTGTATTATAGTTGATTATATATAATTGGATTATATTAATCAATATATTTGAATTAATTAATTTCAGTTTACAGTTGATTTTATAATTGGATTATAGTAATCAATGTAATTGAGGTTAATTAATTTGGATTATATTTGATTATATAGTTGGACTATTATAATCATTATAATATATAGTACCACTAATCGTTGATTAAATAGTTGAACTATTGTAATCAAGATAAAATTGAAAAATTGAATATTTAAAATATAATCTTGGATTAAATGTTTTAAATGATTTAATTTTCAAATTGGGAATAAATTACAAGTTACTTTATTTGATAAAATAACTTATTATGCCTAAGCCCATAATTAAGCAAATAGTATAGCATAATCTTTGGAAGATTAATGTGATAATGACTTGTAATGCTTAATTTAATATACTTGTCAAAAATCTATGTTTAGATTTAATAAGTATTAAAATTGCAATAAATAATTCTTGGAGAATTAATTGACTATTCTAGAGGTGAAAAGTCAAAGTTTGCAATTGGGCATGTAGCACAAGGTGCACATTTTTTCAATATTCTAAAACCCAAGGCTTGGCCAAAAGTTTGTGAAATATTGAAAAGGATAATTGACATATCCCAAAGTGACTACCATTTGGATATGGCAGACATGAAGGAATTAAAGAAATGGCAAAGCTCTTACTTTAAAAATGATTGTCAAAGTTATGTTCACTACTAGTATTGAAATTAGATTTTAAATACTTAGTGTGGTACATAAAATATATGTATTGATGTTCAGAATCTGCTTTGAGCAGGATACTGACTTCAAGCTGAGATTGCTCTGCGAATCGGAAACGGGACAAAAGTCACTGTTTTGACCGTAGATACCTAAGTTTAGGAACTACCCTTCGGGTGGTGTACTTAAATTAGGAACTGTTATAATGTAACTAGTTTGACTAGAGACATTATCTCTATATCAGTGTTTAATCCGTTGCGGATAAACCTTTATATTCTAGAACACTAAAGTGTTTCATTATATAAAGATGATACTGAGATAGACACATTAGATGTGAATAACAGAATTTATATTTTGAATATAATTAAAATCTCAAAACATATAAAATGACAAATAAATAGCTCAAATTGATTTGATCAAGTAGAGACTTATTTGTGGCATTGTTGTCTAGGACAGAATTAAACAAGACTCGTATATCCGCACTTTTGAAGAGTGGGTACTAGGACTGATTTGACTATTCAAATAAAGTCTACGAATCTAGTTTGTTAGGTAAAGTACCTAAAACACTGTTTACTTGGTAATAGTGTAAGTGCCACCGATCTGTTAGCCCTATTCATGGTGAAGTTAGTGGGCCCATATCTAGCTAGGCTAGATGTGAACATGAATATTTTGTGACCTTAACGGATGTGGCATCACGTTATAGTTATATGTTTCTTTTGAAGAACACATATCGGAAACTATTAGAGTTTCGACACGAAGTAGATAAACAGATCGACTATAGTATTATGCCGTCACGGTAAGACCGTAATGGAAAATACTTAAGCAGTAAGTTTCAAATATACATGAAAGAGTACAGTATTCTTTCAGATGAGGACTCCTCCCGAGACACGTCAGTTTGACGGTGTGTCCAAACTAAAAATCGAATTTTGTTGGACATGATAAGGTTTATAACGAGTCGCTTGGAGCTATCATTTCCTTCAATAGGATATGTATTAACAGTGCAAAACTTATTTAGAATAAGGTTCCATGAAATACTGTTTGACAAATATCATATAGGATATGAATAGGAAAGAAACATGGTTTCTCATTCCTAATAATTTGGGTATGCCAAGCATAAAGTTTGGATGATACCAAACTAATGACCCAAATTGGATAAGTGTCATACATTGGTTATCCTAATGGGAAACCATAAGTCCGAAATGGATTCCATGTATAACAACTATGTTTGGATACTAGTTGTTGTACCGCAAGGCATTGTGCCTATTGGTACAATGTAAGTCTTCAAGGAAGACATACATGGATGGCAACATACCAACGTACAAAGCTAGGCTTGTGACGGAAAGGTATCGTTATCAACATTGTGTTGATTACGGTTCAACCTTTTACCTGTTGCCATGGTAAATCCATTTGGATAATGCTTGCTGAGAAACTGTACATTTATGAAATGTGTCAGTTATAGATCAAAATCGCTTTCCTGAAAAGGAAACCGTTTGGAGGATGCTTACAACATCCTGACGATTTTGTATAACCGACAAACAAGGTTTGCGGGTTATTCGATTCATGTTTGGATTGGAGCAAGCATAAGGTTCTTGGAACTGACGTTTTGAAATAATCATAATGGTTTATGATTTGATTCAAAACGAAATAATTCTTGTGTATAATAGGAGATTAGTGGGAGCGCACTGACAGTGAAATTCCCATAAAGCAATTGATGAAAGCTTGGCTTTCATAGAAATTCTCCGTAGAATTCTTGGGAGTAACAACCTTTGTTCAAGGAATAAAGATCTACTTGGATAGATTTAAAGTTGTTAATACTCTATGGGAAATTGTACATTTAAAATGTACTAGATATGGTGTCACATACGCTTCGAGCATATGGAGTCACAGTCAGGTCAATCCAAGTGATAGTCACTGGATTGAAATTAAGAACATCTGTTAGTATCTCAGAGAACTAAAGATGCTATCTTGATCTATGGAGAAGGAGAACTTGAAGTGACTGGGATCACCGCTGCAAGTTTCCAAACAATTAAATACTACGGTACTATAAAGTTTGAACACTGGGACAGTGAGTTGGAAATATTCTGAGCAAGATAACTGTTGCCGAATAAACAACAAATGCGGATTATTGCTGCAGCTGAGGCAGCAAAAGAAACCATTTGGATCGAAAATAAATTTAATTAGATTAGATATAGTTCTATTAGCAGCTGATCTAGGCGTCAGCACAGGCTAAGGAATTGAAGGTCTCATCGACGATCCAGATATATACTTCTATATCATCTGATTCGTTCGAATCATACATCGTGGCGATGTGATGATCGTATAAATCGCATCAATGATAATCATACAAATCCGCTGACGAAAACCTTTCCTCAGCAATTTGAGCGAACCGTACATAGTTCGGGTGTGAGACACTTGAGTGACTGGCTATGTGCCAAGAGGGAGATTGTTGGACAAAATGACCCATAGCGTCACTATTTGCACAGATCATTGTGTTGTTGTAGCAAATTAACTATGTGACAAGGAAATTGTACTCTCATCGTTTGTGATTAGATCACCATAGATATATATATGAAGAGAGGTCCCTATGATTAGTTCCTGGACTAAGAATGATATGAGACAGTATCAGTCCCCGAAGGATTAATCATTAAATATCCCTAGCCGGAGTATTATCGAGACTGGACATCGATAATGCAGAATAGGCTAGTATTGCACTTGTGTGCGTTGTGAGGGCACAACGGCATAGTTCTTATATATATAGTATTGAATACTTATGCAAGTGTGATAGGAGGTCGTGTTTCACCGATGGTACGGGAAACATCTTCGCTCTGGATAGACCCCTCGGAATCCCATTGGTATTATTACTATGTGTCTATGGGAGGCCGAAATCAAGGTAGGTGTGTATAGTCTTAACCTGAGACTTACATCGCTAATACTTACGATAATCGATAGACTTTGGTCTTTGTGGTACAGGGCTTTAACCGGTTCTGCGTACACCACTTCTGGGTTTATCAGAGAGTCGTAGTGTATTGGGTGTGATGTCGAGACGGAAGTATCACTTCAGTCATAGTGGAGATGATGTCACGCATGATACGGTATTAGTGCTCTTAAGTGCTGGCCGGCCATCGGGATATTATGACAAGGTCATGTATATCCGATTATAGAGACTAGTTACCAGACATCCGACATGTGCTTCGGACGGGGCAGACACTTATCCAGCCCCAGCCCTAGCACGTGACTATCCGTTACTGGGCCGATATACGCAATACTACGGTATACTACGCTTGATATAGATCCTTATTCCTGTAAGAATTTTCCGGAGAATTGGGTAGACTTGGTGTTTTGCTAGAAGTCGACCTTGTCTCGTAAATCGATAGAACGTAGTACTTGGTACGTACGTGATTCGGATACTCCGACGACCGTATTTACTGCCAACATATCCGGGGATCTCATGGGTCGCTTCCCAGTGATCCACCGATGACGTATGACTCGCACATTATTAATCTGGGATTAATTTGATGAGAGAGAGAATTAATCTGAGATTAATTACGGAGATATTTTATCTAGGATAAAATATCATTAAAGAGAGATAACGGTTAATTTAGAATTAATCGAGAAATTAATATATTCGATATATTAAACGAAATTAGATTTCGACGCGGAATTAAAATTAGATTTTAATTCGGGCGAATGAATTAATTTGGAATTAATTCGTTAGCGACGTGAATAGTGATTTCGCTAGGCTTAATCATTTAATTACGACGCAACGGAAAATTTTTTAATTTAGAATTAACGAACCCGAGCCCGAGATTATTTGTGAGCGCATTCGCATTTCGAATTCGAGTGCGGCAAATCAAATCAAGCGTCAAATCGCTAGTCGCAACTAGCGTCACATCATTCGTCAATCAAGTGATGGATGTCTTTCACTTTAAGTGATTGACGCCAGTCACTATTCATAATTGATGGAAGTTGATGTGAAGTGATGTTGGTGGTTGGAGCCATTTATTGCTTTGATTTTTTGAAAATCTAAGTGGTATATGTAATTGATTTTTGGAAATCAAAAACACAACACACAACCATCTCTCTCTCCTCTCTTTCTTCTCCTCTCCACACGCCCAAGGGGCTGCACAAAGACCTTCTGGTTTGCTGTAAATGCCGAGAGAATGGGAAGCAATGAGTGGGATTTTGTGGCAAAATCTCAGTGCTAGCACACTAACGAGATATGCGTAGGTGATAGGGAAGCTCACCCATGAGCCGGGAATCATTCGACGAAGCTTGGAGCTTGACGAAGGAGACCAAATGGTGCCAAACCAGTGAGCTGCTACTGCCCACTGCCGAGCAGTCCCTTGAGGCAGTAAGTTCATTTTTGTTGCATCCGCGTCGCTCAACCGGTCGATGTAAGTATTCCGCGACTTTCTCGATTTGTATTCGTATTTATTTCATTGCTTGTTATTCGATCCTATAGACCTAGAAACTCCAACAATGGTATCAGAGTGAGTAAAAGAATGAAATACGAATAGGGCTTAAAATTTGGGTAAATTGATTTTGAGCATGATTTAATTAAATTGTTTGATTGAATATGTTTAAATGATGTTTTATTGGATTTTGATTGGATCAATTTCATGAATTTATGTTTGGAACATTTTTCCCCAAACGTTTGGGCTTGGCCGAATGGTATGCCCTCTTTGTGTTCTTGGTGATTTTGATTTTTTTGTTCATTGGATGAATTGGAATCATTCGGGATGTTGATTTAATGTCGATTGTGGGTTTAATTGGATTGAAACTGAATCGGACAAAAATTACTCCTTATTGCCGAGAGTACTAGAGCATGTATTGGGTTTGATTTTGATTAATTTGTGTTGGATACTAATTGATGTAGATGGCATGATTAATTAGTACTAATTTGGTGTTTTGGAAATATTGATTTGGGTGATTAATTATGTTAATACACTTTGATTAATTAAATGTGAAATTGGATTTTTATGTTTAATTAAATTAGGCTTGAAATTGGATTTGGGCTTGTTATGTTATTATTGGGCTTAATGGGCTTTGTTGTACAAAGTTGGGTTAAGGCAAATTGGATTGGATCCAATTGGGCCCAAAACCGCTTCATAAAGCCCAAATGCGACTTAATGAACCTTTAAAGTTTAATTAGGCCTAATGGGCCAAGATTAATTTTTAGGCTTATGGGGTAACTCCCGGACTGGACTTTGGTTATCGGTTTGACCCGAGTTGACCATGTTAGGTTTATTCTAAGGTCCCAAGATCAAACAAGCAATGAAAAACATGTGTGAATACATCAAAGGAGGTAGCGGAATACTCACATCGATCGGTTGAGACGAATCGGCAACAAACGAAATTGATTTTTCCCTTGCAAAAACGCAACTGCAGTGCAGTCCACTGCCTTGACAGTTTCAGTTTTGAGTCAAGTTTTGAGCTTCGAATCTTCGTCGAATGGTTCCCGACTCATGGGTGAACCTCCCTACCACCTTCGCAAGTCTCTCGGAGTGCTAGCTCTTCTTGATTTTGCCACAAAATCAAGCACATTGCTTCCCAAACTCACGCCCAAACCAAGAGAAACCAGTGAGCATTTTCTGCCCATTTAGGCGTGAAACATGAAAGAGAAAGAGAAGGAAAAGTGTGTAAAAAATTGGTGAAATCTTTTCCAAAAGGGTTATATATTTTTCCATAAAATATGTAAAGTATTTACCAAATAACAAAATCTAATAATTAAATGGTAAATGCTCCACCAACTTTCACTATTTCAACCACACACATCAACTATTCATTTTACTTTAATAAAGTGATGTGTGTCTTTCAATCAATCAATCACATCAATCAATCACATCACTCAAAGTGACATTTGATTTGACGCTTGATGCGACGAATGATTTGACTCTTGATGTGACTTGCGTTGCCGCACTTGAATTCGAAATACGAATGCGCTCGCAATCACACTCGGGCTCGGGTTCACTAATTCTCAATTAGCGAATTTTCCGTTGCGTCGTAATTAAATGATTACGCCTAGCGAATTCACTATTCACGTCGCTAACGAATAATTCGTTCGCCCGAATTAAAATCCAATTTCAATTCTGCGTCGAAATCTAATTTCGTTTAATATATCGAATATATTAATTTAATCGATTAATTCCGAATAATCATTTCCTCTCTTTGGGAAACGACCCATGAGATCCCCGGATATGTTGGTAGTAAAGTCGGTCGTCGGACTATCCGAACACGTAAGTACCAAGTACTACATTTTACCGATTTACAAGACAAGGTTAGCCTCTAGCAAAACGCCATGCCTACCCAATTCTCCGGAAATCCTTACAGGAATAAGGATCTATATCAAGCGTAGTATGACGTAGTATTGCGTATTTCTATCCAGTTCAGATGATCACATGCAAGGCCTGGGGCTGGTACAGTGTCTGCCCCGTACGATGCATATATCGGATAACGAGCAACTAGTCTCTCTTTAAAATCGGATAATCATGACCAAGTCATATTATCCCGACGGTTGCAACCTATTATAGAGAACCAGTTCTGTATCCCTGCGTGATCATCAACTCCATATGACTGGAGTGACATAGATCAAATCTCTCCATTTCTCTCTACCGCTAGCATAAATATTTCTTCTACCCGTTACACTACACTTCTAAAGAAACCTCATTTACATTGAGGGGAATAGGTGAGAAGAGAATACAAAGAATTGAGAGGTAATAGGCTGGACACGCAGGTCCAATTAATAAATCAAATTTATTACAATAATTTCTAAAATTTCCCCACCCATCTAATATCCATCCGATATATATTATTCATGCATCACAACCATGTATTCACATAAGCATGTTATCAATCAATCTAATCAAATTAATTAATCTGATAATTAGTGATCATCCAATGTTCAAACAACGATTTGATTTTGCTCGAGTCAAACTCGTTTTGCGAATAAGTATTCAAAGTATGAATTCTCGAATTAAATTAAACTACATAATTAAATCCAATTCAATATGCATTTAATTCTAATTCGCTATTTAATTCCAAATTAAATACTACACTTTATTATTAAACCTTTTACGACTTAAATTCCAAATTTAATCGTTACGGGTCTCAAAGCCCGATTAACGTCCAACGTCAATTTAATTAAAGTCCAATGGGCTTTTAATTAATTTCTTGAGGCGTGGACTTTTGGTCAAGACGGGTCAAACCGATAACCAAAGTCCAATCCGGGATTAACCCCATAAGCCTAGAAATCAATTTAGGCCCATTAGGCCCAATTAAACTTTAAAGGTTCATTAAGTCGCATTTGGGCTTTATGGAGGCGGTTTTGGGCCCAATTGGATCCAATCCAATTTGCCTAAACCTAACTTAGTACAACTAAGCCCAATAAGCCCATTAACAACACAACAAGCCTAAATCCAATTTAAAGCCTAATTAACTACATTACTAAAATCCAATTTTACAATTTAATAATCAAAGTGCATTAACATAATTAATCACCCAAATCATTATTTCCAAAACACAAATTAGGCTAATTAATCATGCCCATCTACATCAATTAGTGTCCAACACAAATTAATCAAAAATCAAACCCAATCATGCTCATAATGTCTCGGCAAAGGAAGGATTTTTACATCAAATTCGAATTCAATCCAATTAAATCCAATTCAATATTAAATCAACATTCCCAATTGATTTCCAACACATCCAATGATCAAAAATCAAAAATCCCAAGACATCCAATTTAGGGCACCATTCGGCAATGCCAAATTTTTGGGGCAAATTTGTTCCAAATAATTTTTATTCAAATTGATCCAATCAATCTCAAATTAAAACATATCTAAGCATACTAATTCATCCAATTTCATTAAACATGCTCAAATACAATTTTACCCAAATTTTAAGCCCTAAACCATTTTCATGATTTTACTCGCTCTGATACCATTGTTGGATTTTCTAGGCCCCGAGGATCGAATAACAAACATGAAACATGTGCGAATACAAATCGAGAAAGTCGCGGAATACTTACATCGATCGGTTGAGCGAAGCGAGAGGCAACAAAAATATTTTTTCTGCCCACTGGTTGCTCGGCAGTGAGCTGTCACAACCCACTGGTTTGCCGTCCATGGTGGTCATTTGTCAAGCTCCAAGCTTCGTCGAACGATTCCCGGCTCATGGGTGAACATCCCTATCACCTTCGCATGTCTCGTAGTGTGCTAGCACTCAAGAAATTTGCCACAAATTTCCAACTCTTGCTTCCCACTGCTCACGATTTCAAGAAACCAGAAAACAAAAAGTTGCCCCAAGGGGGTGAAGAGAAAGAGATGAGAGAAAGAGATGAGAGAAAGAGAAAATTGTTTTTTTTTGTTCCAAATTTGTGTATTAAATACACAAATGTGAATTTCAAATTCATTTCATGTGAATTTGGCTTTCAAAAAGCAAACCACTAAAGCCTTAATGACACCAACCACACACATCACTTCCATCAATCATGAATAGTGACTTGCGTAAATCACTCAAAGTGAAAGACATCCATCATTTGATCGAAGAATGATGTGACGCTAGATGCGACTAGTGATTTGACGCTTGATTTGACTTGCGTGCCGCACTCGAATTTGAAATACGAATGCGCTAGTAAATAATCCCGGACTCGGGTTCGCTAATTCCAAATTAACGAATTTTCCGTTGCGTCGTAATTAAATCTAATTTAATTAAATAATAATGCCTAGCATAATACTATTCACGTCGCTAACGAATTAATTCTAAACTAATTCCTTCACTCGAATTAAAATCTAATTTTAATTCCGCGTCGAAATCCAATTTCGTTTAATATATCGAATATATTAATTTACCGATTAATTCCAAATTAATCGTTATCTCTCTTAAATGATATTTTATCCCAGATAAAATATCTACGCAATTAGTCCCAGATTAATTTTCTCTCTCTTCTAATTAATCCCAGATTAATTTAGAGTGTGAGTCATACGTCATCGGGGAATCTTTGGGAAGCGACCTATGAGATCCCCAGATATGTTGGCAGTAAATTCGGTCTGTTGGATAATATGACCCATAGCGTCACTATTTGTACAGATCATGGTGTTGTTGTACAAATTAACTATGTGACAAAGGAAATTGCACTCTCATCATTTGTGATTAGATCACCATAGATGTATAAATGAAGAGAGGTCCATATGATTAGTTCCTGGATTAAGATGATATGAGACAGTATCAGTCCACGAAGGATTAATCATTAAATATCCATAGCCGGAGTATTATCGAGACAGGACATCGATAATGCGGAATAGGCTAGTATTGCACTTATGCGCGTTGTGAGGGCACGACGGCATAGTTCTCATATATTTAAGTATTGGATACTTATGCAAGTGTGATAGGAGGTTGTATTTCACCGATGGTACGGGAAATAGCTTCGCTCTGGATAGACCCCTCGAAATCCCATTGGTATTATGACTATGTGTCTATGGGAGGCCGAAATCAGGGTAGGTGTGTATAGTCTTAACCTGAGACTTGCATCGCTAATACTTGCGATAATCGGTAGACCTTAGTCTTGGTGGTACAGGGCTTTAAAAACCGGTTCTGCGTACACCACTTCTGGGTTTATCAGAGAGTCGTAGTGTATTGGGTGTGATGGTCAAGACGGAAGTATCACTCCAGTCATAGTGGAGATGATGTCACGCAGGATACAGTATTAGTGCTCTTAAGTGCTGCGCGGCCATCGGGATATTGTGACAAGGTCATGTAATCCGATTATAGAGACTAGTTACCAGACATCCGACATGTGCTTCGTACGGGGCAGACACAAATCCAGCCCCAGGCCTAGCACGTGACTATCCGATACTGGGCTGATATGCACAATACTACGGTATACTACGCTTGATACAGATCTATATATTCCTGTAAGAATATTTCTGGAGAATTGGGTAGGCATGGCGCTTTGCTAGAAGCCAACCTTGTCTTGTAAATCGGTATAAACGTAGTACAAGGTACTTACGTGATCGGATAGTCTGACGACCGGTATTTACTGCCAACATATTCGGAGATCTCATGGGTCGCTTCCTGAAGATTCACCGATGACGTATGACTCGCACTTTAATTAATCTGGGATTAAATCGATGAGAGAGAAAATTAATCTAGGATTAATTGCGGAGATATTTTATCTGGGATAAAATGTTAATTAAAGAGAGAGAACGATTAATTTGGAATTAATCGATAAAATAATATATTCAATATATTATAAGAAATTAGATTTCGACGCGGAATAAAATTAGATTTTAATTCGGGCGAACGAATTAATTCGTTAGCGACGTGAATAGTGAATTCGCTAGGCGTAATCATTTAATTACGACCGATGGAAAATTCGTTAATTTGAAATTAACGAACCCGAGCCCGAGAGTGATTGCGAGCGCATTCGTATTTCGAATTCGAGCGCGGCACGCAAGTCACATCAAGCGTCAAATCGCTAGTCGCATCAATCGTCAAGTCACTTGTCACTTTGAGTGATTGACATGACATGTTGTCACTTTATTAAAGTGGATGGATTTGTGTGAATAGTTGATTTGAATTGGTGAAAAGCTTTTAAAGCTTGAAATGAAATATAACATTATTTTATTTCTTGCTTTTTGACTTTTGTATGAAAAGTGATATATGTTTTATTTATTATTTACTTGGTAAATATATAAAACAAAAGTAAAAGCTTTTCTCTCTCTCTCTTGGAATCATTTTAAACGGTTTTATAGGCTTTGGAGCCAAAACCCTTCATCTTTCTCTCTTCTCCCTCTCACGGCTTCAAGCCGATTTCTTCACAAAAAGTTTCTTGTTTGACCGAAATTTTGAGAAGCAAATTAAGAAGAGTAGTGCTAGCACACACATGGGTTATACATAGGTGATAGGGAAACGAATTTGTGAGCATGGAAAAGCTTGAAGCTTGGAGCTTAAATGGTGTCCATCAATGGCCGAACCTTGGAGAAGCCGAACCAGTCACCACCGTGCAGCCCCTACCATTCGCAGCTCACTGCCAGGGAGAAACATGCAGTGCGTTTTTGGTCTTTGTTTCATTTCATCAAAACCCATCAATGTGAGTATGTATTCCGCCTTACTCCTTGGTTGTATTCAACTCGTTTTTATGCATGATTGATGATTCTTGGGACTTGATTGAAACTCAACAATGGTATCTTGAGCCATTTGTGCATAAAACGAATTTAGGGTTCTTGAGCAAAATTTGGGGCTTTTTGATTTAAGCATGATTCTGACAAATTGCTTGTTTAAGATGTTTGTATATGAATAAATTAGAGTTATTTGTAATCAATTTGAAGAAAAATTAATTGGATTGTTTTCCCCAATTTGCTTATTGTTGGCCAAAACTTTAATTTGGGTAAACTCAATTTGAGCATCAAATGATTAAATTGTTTAGTATAGTATGCTTGAATGAGGTTGAATTGATGTTGTGCATAATCAATTTCATGAAATTTGGTTGGATCCATTTTTCCCCAAATTTTGGGCATGACAAATTTGGGTAAACTTGATTTTGAGCTTGTTTAATGAAATTGGATGATTTAGAATGCTTGAATGTTGTTTAATTGATGATTGATTAGATCAATTTGTTGAAAAAGGTTTGGAACAATTTTCCCCAAATTGCTTATGTTGGACGAATTTAGTAAGTGCCCTGATGTCTTGGATTTTTGAATTTTTGTTCATTGGATGGACTTGGAAATCATTTAGGGATGTTGAATCTATGTTTAATTTGGTTCAATTGGATTGAATTTGATTTGGACATAATTTTCCCCTAATGGCCGAGACTTTAGCATGTGTTTATTGGGTTTGATTTTGATCAAATTATGTTGGATATGATTAATTGATGATAAGCATGATTAATTGGACAAATTTGATGTTTTGGAAACTTTGATTTGGGTAATTAATAATGTTATACACTTTAGGTAATTAATTGGAAATTTGGAAATTTTGGAATTAAATTATTGGGCTTTAAAATTGGATTTGGGCCTCTTTAAGTTGTTATTGGGTTTATTGGACTTCGTTGTACAAAGTTGGTTTAGGCCAAAATTGGTTGGATCCAATTAGGCCCAAAACCGCTTCCAAAAGGCCCAAATGCGACTAATGAACCTTAAAGTTTAATTGGGCCTGATGGGCCAAATTAATTAACGGCTTATGGGGTAAATCCCGGATTGGACTTTGGTTGCGGGTTTGACCCGAGTTGACCAAACGTACACGCCTTGAAGAAATTAATTAAAGCCCATTGGGCTTTAATTAAATTAATATTGGATATTAATCGGGCTTTGAGACCCGTAACGATTAAATTTGGAATTTAAGTCGTAAAGGTTTATTTTATAAAGTGTAATATTTATTTGGAATTAAATAATGAATTAGAAGTAAATACGTATTAAATTGGATTTAATTATGTCATTTAATTTAATTCGTAGAAATCGTACTTTAAGTACTTATTCGCAAAAACGAGTTTGACTCGAACAAAATCAAATCTTTGTTTGAACATTGGATGATCACTAATTATCAAGATTAATTAATTTGATTAGATTGATTGATAACATGCTTGTAGAATACATGGTTGTGATGTTTGAATAATGTATATCGGATGGATATTAGAAGGGTGGGGCAATTTTAGAAATTATTGTAATAAATTTGATTTATTAAATTGGACCTGCGTTTCCAGCCTTATCACCTCTGTACTCTTTGTATTCTCTTCTCACCTATTCCCCTCAATGTAAATGAGGTTTCTTTAGAAGTGTAGTGTAACGGGTAGAAGTAATACTAGTGCTAGCGGGAGAGAGAAAGGGAGAGATTTGATCTAGCATCAATGTAAAATATCCATCCGCATATCATTATTATTTATTTCATATGCCGCTTTATTATGTGTTTAGAATGCATGTTTAAGGGTGTATGAAGATGAGACCTTAACAAAGATAATAAATTGGTTACCAATTTGCACGCGAAAAACCCTCGTTAAATATCATGCATCTTTTCCTTCCATTGAGTGATTCTTGCTCAAGATCCTAGATTGGCATGGGTTGTTGGCCAAAGTCAAGCCCTTGTCCGTCGAAGATGTGTTTGAATCACGAGGCTTTGTTCCATATCGGTGTCGTGTCCAAGTTGTGGTTGTTGGCCAAAGTCAAGACCATTCTTGTCCATTGACATTGATTACGAAGCTTCCATCTCAATGGGTCCACGCTTGACTGGGATCACTAGGTTTGTTGTGCCAAAGCCAAGGCCTAGTTGATTCAGAGGAAAAAGGTTAGGGTATACATTCGATTATAGGCATATATATAAGATATATGTTTTGGACTTGGATGTCCACCTACTGGATCTAGGAGTTGGATGAGATCCAATAGATCTTCGAGATCTACCTAGTTAATTATCATACAATTTGTTGGCCAAAGTCAATATTTGTGATATTTAACGGGATCCTAGCCCACTAGGAAACACGGTTTCCCGAGTACTCGACAGAGGGTTAGAGGCTCGACGAAAAATAGTGGGAGGCAAGAATTGAATTTGCAATACTCGTTCAATTACTCGCCATACGCGCTCATTTAAATTATTTCGTCATTAGATTAAATGTTAGTTAGACTAATATTTAAATTGTTGTTTTAATAAACAGTTGGACTGTATTATACTTGATTATATATAATTGGATTATATTAATCAATATATTTGAATTAATTAATTTCAGTTTACAGTTGATTTTATAATTGGATTATAGTAATCAATGTAATTGAGGTTAATTATTTGGATTATATTTGATTATATAGTTGGACTATTATAATCATTATAATATATATAGTACCACTAATCGTTGATTAAATAGTTGGACTATTGTAATCAAGAAAAATTGAAAAGTTGGATATTTAAAATATAATCTCGGATTAAAATATTTTAAATAATTTAATTTTCAAATTGGGAATAAATAATAGGTTACTTTATTTGATAAAATAACTTATTATACCTTAAGCCCAAAATTAAGCAAAATAAGTAGAGCATAAAATCTTTGGAAGATTTATGTGATGATGACTTTAGTGCTTAATTTAATATACTTGTCATAAATCTATTTTAGATTAAGAAGTATTAAATTGCAATTTATAATTCTTGGAGAATTAATTGACTATTCTAGAGGAGATAAAGTCAAAGTTTGCAATTGGGCATGTAGCACGAGGTGCACATCGTTTCGATATTCTAAAACCCAAGGCTTGGCCTAAGGTTTCTGAAATATTGAAAAGGATAATTGACATATCCCAAAGTGACTACCATTTGGATATGGCAGACACGAAGGAATTAAAGAAAGGGCAAGGCTCTTACTTTGAAAATGTTTGTCTTAGTTATGTTCACAGCTAGTATTGAAATTAGATTTTAAATACTTAGTGTGGTACATAAATATATGTATTGATGTTCAGAATCTGCTTTGAGCAGGATACTGACTTCAAGCTGAGATTGCTCTGCGAATCAGAAACGGGACGAAAGTCGTTGTTTCGACCGTAGATACCTAAGTTTAGGAACTACCCTTCAGGTGTGTATTTAAATAGGAACTGTTATAATGTAACTAGTTTGACTAGAGACATTATCTCTATATCAGTGCTTAATCCATTGTGGATAAACCTTTATATTCTAGAACACTAAGTGTTTCATTATATAAAGATGATACTGAGATAAACACATTAGATGTGAATAACAGAATTTATATTTTGAATATAATAAAATCTCAAACATATAAAAATGACAAATAAATAGCTCAAATTGATTTGATCAATAGAGACTTATTTGTGGCATTGTTGTCTAGGACACAATTATACAAGACTCGTATATCCACACTTTTGAAGAGTGGGTACTAGGACTGATTTGACTATTCAAATAAAGTCTACGAATCTAGTTTGTTAGGTAAAGTACCTAAAACACTGTTTACTTGGTAATAGTGTAACTGCCACCGATCTGTTAGCCCTATTCATGGTGAAGTTAGTGGGCCCATATCTAGCTAGGCTAGATGTGAACATGAATATTTCGTGACCTTAACGGATGTGGCATCACGTTATGGTTATGTGTTTCTTTTGAAGAACACAAATCAGAAACTTTTAGAGTTTCGACACGAAATAGACAAACAGATCGGCTATAGTATTTGTAGGGGTTGGTGCTCAGAGCGCCAATTCCTGGTTGTATTTTTGTTAAATACTTCTGTAAAACATTATTATCGGTAATAATATATGCAGTTTCTATAATATAATCTTCTTTTATATGGTAAAGACGTAATGACCTTAGAATGATTAGTCATGGTACAGTTGCAAAAGCGTCGCAATGGACATTGAGTCGTATCATGACGTTGTCATTCTCAGACAGTTCCTGGTCAAGGTTTACACTACTTGGTCAGTATAGTAAAACCCGTTGAGACCGGTACATGTCGTATACTGGAATGTATGATTCCAATGGTTTCTCAATGAACCATAAGTCTTGGAGACTAGTATAGACGTGTAGGTGTTTATAGCGGATATAAACACTGAACGACTCACCGAAGATTCTTAATGGATGGTACACCAGCGTCAATAAGAATCTTCTGGGTGGGTTGAGTAGCACTTGTGATTCTTAGACTTGAGATGCCATTGTGGGCCACATGAGACATCTTCTACACTTAGATGGCAGTCACGTCACCGATCTATTATAGATCAGACGACCTCCGCCTGTTCGTTGGGTGTAGATAGACCCTCAGGGTGTCCTATGTGTATCAAGATAGGATCCGTCAGTTCTGTGTACCAGAGCATAGGTAGTCCATATGATTAGCAATCAGATAAAACCATGGGCCCGTGGTAAGTTTAGAAGCTAGTTCTAAACATTCTTTTTGAGATTGCTAATAGAATAGTCGACTGGATAATCCCGATAGAGATTTGACGTTTACATCTATATCTCTGGGATTTATCCGGATACCTGTGACGGAGGAATTATACATTTGGCCATGACCTCGACCTGTATGGTTCAGCGAGATTATCCGTGATCGTCATAATCTACGGGTGGATAGATTATGGACACGAAATTAGATTTCGTGACGGATACCCCTGAACCTAGAGAGTCTCAATAATGAAACATACACGCTTTGAGCACTAGAGCAACATAAATAAATAATATTTATTATTATAAAGTCGTTTAAATAATAAACGCAAGATACATGCTAAAGAAACTAGATAGTCATTTCCTTAATTATTGTGTATTTACATTTAATACTTGATTAATTTAAATACACATTAATTAATAGTCAAATGAGTAATTTGACTTATTTCCTAAATGAATATATGTTTTTAATATTAATGTAAATATTGTACATATATTTAATATATTTGTATTTGATTAATTAATTAATTATTTAATTGTTAAATGATTAATTAATTAAAATATAAATATCTTATGTTAGGATAATTAAAGTAAATAACATTAGTTGCATTTGTTGACCAAGATAAATATCTAATAAAGTATTTATAAGATATTGTGCAAGTTGACATTATGATAATTGAAAATGAAAATGAAATTACAATTTCTTGAATTGGCTTAGATTTTCGGCCAAGGTGTAAATGTTGCAAGTATAAATTGTTTTTCATTTCATTTAATTGTTAACCTAATACACTTTACAAGAAACACCATTAAAGAAAACAAAGAAAGCAAGTGAAGGAGAAAAGGAAAACTTAAGAAAAAAGCTTGGATTTTGTAAGTTTTTCAAACTTACTATTAGAAAGGAATTTGTTCCTTAGGATCTAGGCAACATCTTGTGATGTTCTTAAGTTATTCTTTTCATTATTTCTTGTGTTTTTTTATGATGGAAATTTAGTTGAAAGTGTTGAGCATGTGTAATGAAGAAAGGTTGTAACTATTGTAGTTATAAACATTCTTTTAAGGTTTTTGAAACCATGTTGCTAATCTAGAGTTATTGACCCACTCTTAAATGACCTAGATTTGATCTTGAGTTGTTTCATTGTGTTGAGACTTGGATTGGATGGAAGAATGATGATTGAAGTAATTGATTTAATGTATTTGGTCTAATTTGTCCAATTTGAGGAAATTGAAAAATTAGGGTTTTTAACTAATTCCAAATTTGGGGGTTTTCATATATGTTAAGCATTTGGGTGTGTATATGATGCATGCAAAGTTTCATGTTGATTGGATTTTCATTTGGATGAGTTTTGAAGCATGAAATGACCAAATGGTCAACTTGGGCACCATTTGGTGCTCTCGGCTTTGGATGAAGAAATTGGGGATTTTGGTTGCTTTGGTGTTTTGATGTTTTGAACATCATAAGTTCATCTTAGAAATGATTTAGAATCATTCAAAATTGATTGGATCAATTTCGGACTAAAACGGACAAAAATACAAAGCAAGGGTATTTCGGTAAATTCACCTAAAAATGTTTTTATTGAATTTATTTTCATAATTTGATTATTGGAATATTAAATAAATATGTTTATTTAATTAATCCGAGAAAAAGTTTTGAAATCTGAAAATCGGATTTTCACCGCTTCCGCGCGTCCGCTGCTTACCGGACTCACCCCCTAAAAACCCCTTCAAAATGGTATCAGAGCAAGTCTGATTCTAGGCCACCTAATATGATTAGCTTTCATTGAATCAATGTTTAATCATGTTTTCTTGACTTTATGCATGCTTATTAGGAACTAATTTGATTAGATTTAGGGTGTATGACACTTAGCGGAAAATCCCTAATAATAAGGTTTTAATGTAATTATGTATTTGATGCATGTTTATATGGTCCGTCTTGTCAATACGGTTTATGAATACTTCTTTGTGACTACATCCGAGACCGTGCCTCTGCTGTGAGGGTGTAGCCGATAAAGATTTATTTATACCGGATGTATATCTGATACTAGATAAATTCAAGTAAAAGCGGAATTCTGAACGTGCCCTAGCTGTCAGGATTACGTAAGTAACTTGAGTTTATCATTGACGAGTATTACCTTGGTACGTCTCCTTGTGGGCCTGCCTTCGCAGCGACAACGAGAAACGGCCAGGACCGGATACTTAGGAGTCACTTTTGAGTGATTGACAAATGAGTTGTCTACCTGATGAATATACGTAGGCGAGACCGTGCCTCTGCTGTGAGCTGAAATATTTCACGGGATCCACCTTTCACTATTTATATTTAATTTAATTATTAATATTTGTATTCTGTTTTGGGATTACAGTATTGCATGATTTAGTGGGAGGGGCATATTAGATTAAAAATCCATGATCTAGTTTATGCTTTTGATATTATATGAAACTGCTTATTTCTGCTAACCGTTTTTCGTGATCTATATGATAATTTGCGATGGCGGGTCAATCCACAAACCAGTTTGCGCGTATGTTAGATGCGAACAAACTGAAAGGCGCTGAGAACTTTGCAGACTGGGAATTGGATTTGAGGATTGTCCTCGATTCCGAAAAGTTGGGTTATGTTCTTGAGGGTCCTTTACCCCTTGCAGTGGGTGAGGATGCTTCGGAGGAGGAACGCCAAGTTTTTGAAGCTTGGAAGAATGATGATTTAGGGTTAAATCATACATCCTTAGTTCGCTCTCTCCGAAACTCAAGCAACAATATTATGGAACATCAGATTCCTATAGTATGATAGCGCGATTAAGACAATCGTTCGAGAACCAGGAACAGGTTATTGTTCACAAGGTCGCCATGGAACTATTCCATGCGCGTCTGGATGAGGGGCAAAGTGTTAGCCCACATGTTCTTCAATGATCGATTTGATCGATCAATTGAGGCAACATAATCTCATCCTGAATGACATTCTCGGTAGGAGTGTCATTCTTGGTTCTCTGCCAGCTTCATTCCGCCAGTTTGTGATGTACTTCAACATGCACGGGACAGTCTGCCCACCTACCAGGAGCTACATAGGATGTTGCTCACGGCAGAAGAGGATCTGAAGAAGGGAGTACCGACTCGGCCCACTTAGATCTACTTCTCTCTTCTCTCTCTTCTTCTTCCAAGGAATGTCCAAGGGAAAGAAGAAGAAAGGGAAGAAGAAGAAGACCCTTCGGTCCTCCACAGCAAGGCGAAGATAGCCAAGCCCAAAAGGGCTTCTGAAAACAAAAAATGCCACCACTGCGGCAAAGTTGGCACTGGAAAGGAACTGTCCTGATTACACATTGCCCAAGTGAGGAGAGACAGAGCTTCAACATCAGGTACTTTATTTTTCCAGTTATTGATTTATCTTTGGCTTGTGAAGCCGTTACATCCAGCTGGATTTTAGATTCTGCTTGTCCCATTCACATTTGCAATTCGTTGCAGGTGCTGAAGGAAAGTAGGAGGCTGAAGCCAAGGAGGAGATGCAGTTGCGATTTCGGGAGTGGAGACTCTTTGGATGCAGTTGCAGTGGGAGTATGCGAGATCTCATTGCCGAATGGGACACTTTGTTATATGACTGTCATTTTGTACCAGGATGTGTCGCTAATATTATATCACTTTTTGTATTGGATACAGAAGGCTATTGTATTAATATTAAGAATAGTTCTTTGTATTTATATGATAAAAATAATATTCAGATCCTTAGTTTGTCCAAACCAGCATGGTCATTAAACATTGCAAACTTCAAAAGATATATTAAATACTGGAGTTAATAAACGTAGTTTACCTGTAATTAATAATACTGAACTTTGGCATATGAGACTTGGTCACATTGGCGTTAAACGCCTTACCCAATTGGTTAGGAATGGTTTGATATCAGATCTTACCATTGAGTCCTATCCAACTTGTGAATCCTGTATTCAGGGTAAGATGACCAAAGCCCCATTTTCTGGTGTTGGACACCGCGCCATAAACTTACTGGAACTCGTACATTCTGATGTTGTGGTCCACTAAGTCAAACTGCTCACAGTGGTTATTCGTACTTCGTTACCTTTACCGATGATTTGTCACGGTACGGTTATGTGTATTTGATGCGAAATAAATCGGAAACCTTTGAAAAGTTCAAAGAGTTCCGAAATGAAGTAGAAAAACAAACTGGTAAATATATTAAATGCCTTCGATCAGATCGAGGCGGCGAATATATGAGTGGTGAGTTCATGGATATATATGAAGGAGAATGGGATTCTCGCTCAATATACTCCCTCCAGGTACACCACAGCACACAATGGTGTATCTGAAAAGGAGAAATCAGACTTTATTGGATATGGTCCGATCGATGTTGAGTTTCACAGATTTGCCCTAGTACTTATGGGCTACTGTCTCTTAACAGCCGCACATCTTTTGAATAAGATTCCTTCAAAGGCTGTTCCTATGACACCGTATCAGATATGGTTCGGTAGGAGACCGAATCTTAATTATATTAAGGTTTGGGGTTGTCCTGCCTATGTCAGGGTAACTCAGCAAAGTAAGCTTTCGCCTCGAGGGCAAAAGTTTAGGTTTGTTGGTATATCCCTCGAACACGAGGGGATATCTGTTCTATGATACGAGCATCGAAATGTGTTTCGTAGCTCGCTTCGCAAAATTTCTAGAAGTAGAATTTTGTGTAAAGGAGGTGATCATAGACAGGTTGAGCTTGATGAAGTCCAACCTGAAAACAACGAGCCAACGGAGGAACCTGAAGTTCAAGTAGATGAAGGACCTTCAACACACACTCTCCGTAGGTCGGAAAGGGTATCTAGACCTCCTGAACGCTTGTATTTGATACAAGAAAAGAGTCTGGATGTTCTCTTAGTTGAAGAGACAGATCCTTTCACCTATAGAGAATCGATGTTGGACATCGACGCCTCCGTGAAATGGCAAAGTGCCATGAAATCCGAGATAGACTCAATGCATGAAAATCAAGTTTGGGACTTGATTCCGCTTCCCGAAGGAATTGTTCCTATCGGTTGTAAATGGGTTTACAAAAGGAAGCGGGGCCTGACGGTAAGGTTGAAACTTACAAGGCCCGACTGGTAGCAAAAGGTTACACGCAGCGACCTGGCGTCGACTACGATGAAACTTTTTTCGCCGGTAGCAATGCTTAAGTCAATCCGGATTTTGCTTTCTATAGCTGCGTATCATGACTACGAGATTTGGAAAATGGATGTCAAAACGGCTTTTCTAAATGGATTTTTTTGATGAAGAAATCTATATGGAACAGCCGGAAGGTTTCTAAACAAGCTTCACGAAGTTGGAATCTTTGATTCGACGAGATTATCAGATCGTCTGGTTTTCTTAAGAATTCGGAAGAATCCTGTGTGTATCAGAAGGCCAGTGGGAGCATGGTCGTATTTTTAGTCCTGTATGTTGATGACATCCTAATCATTGGGAATGATTTAGGTATGTTACAAAGCGTTAAAAGCATATCTCTGTAAGAATTTCTCCATGAAGGACCTGGGAGAAGCTTCCTATGTTTTAGGGATAAAACTCTATCGAGATAGACAAAGGAGGCTGATTGGGTTATCCCAATCAACGTACGTAGATAAGATCTTGGAACGGTATAGCTTTGGTAACTGTAAGACAGCAAACATACCGTTCAGACATGGATTCATCTTTCTAGAAGATGTGTCCACAAACAGAAGATGAGAAGGTTAGAATGTCTAACCAACCTTGTGCTTCGTGTTTGGGTAGCATAATGTATGCCATGTTATATACTACTAGGCCTGATATCAGTTTCGCTGTTAGCGTAACCAGTCGATATCAGTCCAATCCAGGTAATGACCATTGGATGGCCATTAAACATATCCTAAAGTATCTTAAAGGTACTAAGGATAAGTTGATTATTTATGGAGGAAACGAACTGCAGGTTAACGGGTATACAGACTCTGATTTTCAATCGGATCCCGATGATAGAAAGTCTACATCTGGATTTGTCTTTACCCTTAACGGAGGTGCAGTATGTTGGAAGAGTTCCAAACAGGGATCTACAGCTGATTCCACCACTGAGGCGGAATATATTGCAGCTTCTGAAGCCGCAAAGGAGGCTGTGTGGATAAAGAATTTTATCACAGAATTGGGAGTTGTCCCAAGTATCGAGAATGCAATTCCGTTATAGTGTGATAATACTGGAGCCATTGCGCAAGCAAAGGAACCGAGGGCGCATCAGAAGTCGAAGCATGTGGGACGCAAGTACCACATCATTCGAGAGATCGTCTCGCGAGGGGATATTGTCGTGTGCAAGGTACCGAGTGAAGACAACGTAGCAGACCCGCTGACGAAGGCCATACCTCCGAAGTTGTTTGATAAACACGTGGAGTCGATGGGTATTAGATACAATCGATATTGGCACTAGAGCAAATGGGAGATTTTGTAGGGGTTGGTGCTCAGAGCGCCAATTCCCGGTTGTATTTTTGTTAAATACTTCTATAAAACGTTATTATCAGTAATAATATATATAGTTTCTATAATATAATCTATTCTTTTATATGGTAAAGACGTAATGAACTTAGAATGATTAGTCATGGTACAGTTGCAAAAGCATCGCAACGGACATTGAGTCGTATCATGACGTTGTCATTCTCAGACAGTTCCTGGTCAAGGTTTACACTACTTGGTCAGTATAGTAAACCCGTTGAGACCGGTACATGTCGTATACTGGAATGTATGATTCCAATGGTTTCTCAATGAACCATAAGTCTTGGAGACTAGTATAGACGTGTAGGTGTTTATAGCGGATAAACACTGAACGACTCACCGAAGAATCTTAATGGATGGTACACCAGCGTCAATAAGAATCTTCTTGGGTTGAGTAGCACTTGTGATTCTTAGACTTGAGATGCCATTGTGGGCACATGAGACATCTTCTACACTTAGATGGCAGTCACGTCACCGATCTATTTAGATCAGACCTCCGCCTGTTCGTTGGGTGTAGATAGACCCTCAGGGTGTCCTATGTGTATCAAGATAGGATCCGTCAGTTCTGTGTACCAGAGCATAGGTAGTCCATATGATTAGCAATCAGATAAAACCATGGGCCCGTGGTAAGTTTAGAAGCTAGTTCTAAACATTCTTTTTGAGATTGCTAATAGAATAGTCGACTGGATAATCCCGATAGAGATTTGACGTTTACATCTATATCTCTGGGATTTATCTGGATACCTGTGACGGAGGAATTATACATTTGCCATGACCTCGACCTGTATGGTTTCAGCGAGATTATCCGTGATCGTCATAATCTACGGGTGGATAGTTATGGACACGAAATTAGATTTCGTGACGGATATACCTGAAACCTAGAGAGTCTCAATAATGAAACATACTCGTTGCACTAGAGCAACATAAATAAATAATATTGATTATTTATAAAGTCGTTTAATAATTAAACGCAAGATACATGCTAAAGACTAGATAGTCATTTCCTTAATTATTGTGTATTTACATTTAATACTTGATTAATTTAAATACACATTAATTAATAGTCAAAATGAGTTATTTGACTTATTTTCCTAAATGAATATATGTTTTTAATATTTAATGTAAATATTGTACATATATTTAATATATTTGTATTATTAATTAATTAATTATTTAATTGTTAAATGATTAAATTAATTAAAATATAAATATCTTATGTTAGGATAATTAAAGTAAATGACATTAGTTGCATTTGTTGACCAAGATAAATATCTAATAAAGTAGTTTATAAGATATTTGTGCAAGTTGACATTATGATAATTGAATGAAAATGAATTACAATTTCTTTCTTTTTTGGCTTAGATTTTCGGCCAAGGTGTAATGTTGCAGTATAAATTGTTTTTCATTTCATTTAATTGTTAACCTAATACACTTTACAAGAAACACCATTAAAGAAAACAAAGAAAGCAAGTGAAGGAGAAAAGGAAAAAACTTAAAGAAAAGCTTGGATTTTGTAAGTTTTTCAAACTTACTATTAGAAAGGAATTTGTTCCTTAGGATCTAGGAAACATCTTGTGATGTTCTTAAGTTATTCTTTTCATTATTTCTTGTGTTTTTTTATGATGGAAATTTAGTTGAAAGTGTTGAGCATGTGTAATGAAGAAAGGTTGTAACTATTGTAGTTATAAACATTCTTTTAAGGTTTTTGAAACCATGTTGCTAATCTAGAGTTATTGACCCACTCTTAAATGACCTAGATTTGATCTTGAGTTGTTTCATTGTGTTGAGACTTGGATTGGATGGAAGAATGATGATTGAAGTAATTGATTTAATGTATTTGGTCTAATTTGTCCAATTTTGAGGAAATTGAAAAATTAGGGTTTTTTAACTAATTCCAAATTTGAGGGTTTTCATATATGTTGAGCATTTGGGTGTGTATATGATGCATGCAAAGTTTCATGTTGATTGGATTTCATTTGGATGAGTTTTGAAGCATGAAATGACCAAATGGTCAACTTGGGCACCATTTGGTGCTCTCGGCTTTGGATGAAGAAATTGGGGATTTTTGGTTGCTTTGGTGTTTTGATGTTTTGAACATCATAAGTTCATCTTAGAAATGATTTAGAATCATTCAAAATTGATGGATCAATTTCGGACTAAAACGGACAAAAATACAAAGCAAGGGTATTTCGGTAAATTCACCTAAAAATGTTTTTATTGAATTTATTTTCATAATTTGATTATTGGAATATTAAATAAATATGTTTATTTAATTAATCCGAGAAAAAGTTTTTGAATCTGAAAATCGGATTTTCACCGCTTCCGCTGCGTTACCGGACTCACCCCCTAAATAACCCCTTCAGTATTATACCGTCACGGTAAGACCGTAATGAAAAAATACTTAAGCAATAAGTTTCTTATATACTTGAAAGAGTATAGTATTCTTTCAAATGAGAACTCCTCCCGGAACACGTCAAAGTGACAGTGTGTCCAAACGGATTAACCGAATCATGTTAGACATGATAAGGCTAATCATGAGTCGCTCTGAGCTACCATTTCCTTCAACGGATAAGTTTTAACAGTGCAATAACTTATTTAGAATAAGGTTCCATAATAATATGTTTGACAGATTACATATTAGATATGAACGGGAAAGAACCGGGTTTCTCATTCCTGATAATTTGGATATGCCAGGCATAACGTTTGGATGATACCAAACTAAGGACCCAAATTGGATAAGTGCCAATATAGGTTATCCTAAGGGAAACCATAAGTATAGTACTTATAAATCTCACATGAGAACAATGTGATTGTTGCTCACCATGCGGTTTTTCCTGAGAGGAATACCGATATGCAGTGGTAAGTGGGAGGATAGTAAAACTCGATGAAAATCGGAGTAATACTATTCAAGGCACCTATTCCTAATGGAAAATAAATAGTTCATCAATGATGAAACTATACCATTAATCTTCGAATACACAAGAACCGCGTAGATCAGAGAGAGTCAGAAAACAACCTAGGGTATGGGTTTCTGATCTCACCTCATAAAGATGTTAATCTTTTAAGGTACACCAACTGATTATGTATGAGGTAGTGATAGAAGGTATCGACTCTATTATGACAAGTATCATGAGTCCAAAATGGATTCCATGTATATCAACAAGTTTGGATACTAGTTGATGTACCATAAGGCATTGTGCCTATTGGTACTTTATAAGTCTTCAAGGAATACATACATGGAAGGCAACATACCAACGTACTAAGCTAGGCTTGTAAAGAAAAGGTAGAGTTATCAACATTGTGTTGATTCCGACGAAACCTTTTACATGTTGCCATTGTAAATCCATTTGGATAATGCTTGCTAAAGCTGTGTATTTCATTTATGAATATGACAGCTTAACGGAAAATCACTTTCCTGACAAGGAAACCTTTCGGAGGATTTTTATAACATCCTGTCGGTTTTATCGTACCATAACAAGCAAACAAGGTTTGCAGGTTATTCGATCCATGTTTGGATTGAAGCAAGCATAGGTTCTAGGAATTATCGTTTTGATGTAATCATAATGGAGTATGATTTAATTCAAAACGAAATGATTCTTGTGTATATAAAAGGGTTAGTGGGAGTGCACTGACATGAATGTCCTGTAAAATAATGATAATATGTCATTTCTTGGAAATGAAATTCCCATAAAGCAATCGGTGAAAGCTTGGCTTTCATAAGAAATTCTCCGTAGAATTCTGGGGAGTAACAACCTTTATTCAAGGAATAAAGATCTACTGGGATAGATTTGGAGTTGTTAACACTCTCTGGGAAATTGTACATTTAAAATGTACTTGATATGGTGTCTCATACGCTTTGAGCATATGGAGTCACAATCAGGTCAATCCAAGTGATAGTCATTGGATTGAAGTTAAGGACATCTATTAGTATCTTAGAGAACTAAGATGTTGTCTTAAGTTATGGAGTAGGAGAACTTGAAGTGACTAGGATCACTGCTGCAAGTTTCCAAACCGGTAAATACTGTGGTACTATAAAATTTGAATAACGGGACAGTAAGCTGGAAATATTCCGAGCAAGATAACTGTTACCGAATTAACACAATGCGGATTATTGCTGCAGCTGGGCAGCAATAGAAGCCATTTGGATCATAATAATCTAATTAGATTAGATTTAGTTCTGTTAGCAACTGAGCTAGGCGTCAGCACAGGCTAAGGAATTAAAGGTCTCATCGACGATCCAGATATATACTTCTATATTATCTGATTCGTTCGGATCATACATCGTGACGATGTGATGATCGTGTAAATCGCGTCAGACGATAATTAAGCAAATTCGCTGACAAAAACCTTTCCTCAGCAATTTGCGAACCGTACATAGTTCGGGTGTTAGACACTCGAGTGACTGGCTATGTGCCATGGGAGATTGTTGGATAATATGACCCATAGCATCACTATTTGTACAGATCATGGTGTTGTTGTACAAATTAACTATGTGACAAAGGAAATTGCACTCTCATCATTTATGATTAGATCACCATAGATGTATAAATGAAGAGAGGTCCATATGATTAGTTCCTGGATTGAGATGATATGAGACAATATCAGTCCACGAAGGATTAATCATTAAATATCCCTAGCCGGAGTATTATCGAGACAAGACATCGATAATGCGGAATAGGCTAGTATTGCACTTGTGCGCGTTGTGAGGGCACGACGGCATAGTTCTCATATATTAAGTATTGGATACTTATGCAAGTGCGATAGGAGGTTGTGTTTCACCGATGGTACGGGAAACAGCTTCGCTCTGGATAGACCCCTCGGAATCCCTTTGGTATTATGACTATGTGTCTATGGGAGGCCGAAATCAGGGTAGGTGTGTATAGTCTTAACCTGAGACTTGCATCGCTAATACTTTCGATAATCGGTAGACTTTAGTCTTGGTGGTACAGGGCTTAAACCGGTTCTGCGTACACCACTTCTGGGTTTATCAGAGAGTCGTAGTGTATTGGGTGTGATGTCAAGACGGAAGTATCACTCCGTCATAGTGGAGATGATGTCACGCAGGATACGGTATTAGTGGTCTTAAGTGCTGCGCGGCCATCGGGATATTGTGACAAGGTCATGTATATCCGATTATAGAGACTAGTTACCAGACATCCGACATGTGCTTCGTACGGGGCAGACACAAATCCAGCCCCAGCCTAGTCGTGACTATCCGATACTGGCCGATATGCACAATACTACGGTATACTACGCTTGATACAGATCTATATATTCATGTAAGAATATTTCTGGAGAATTGGGTAGGCATGGCGCTTTGCTAGAAGCCAACCTTGTCTTGTAAATCGGTATAAACGTAGTACAAGGTACTTACGTGATCGGATAGTCCGAACGACCGTATTTACTGCCAACATATCCGGAGATCTCATTGGGTCGCTTCCTGAAGATTCACCAATGACTTATTACTCGCACCTTTAATTAATCTGGGATTAATTCGATGAGAGAAAATTATCTGGGATTAATTGCGGAGATATTTTATCTGGGTTAAAATGTAATTAAGAGAGAGAACGATTAATTTGGAATTAATCGATAAAAAAATATATTCGATATATTATAAGAAATTAGATTTCGACGCGGAATTAAAATTAGATTTTAATTCGGGCGAACGAATTAATTTAGAATTAATTCGTTAGCGACGTGAATAGTGAATTCGCTAGGCGTAATCTTTTATTACGACGCGAAGGAAAATTCATTAATTTGGAAATTAACGAACCCGAGCCCGAGAGTGATTGCGAGCGCATTCGTATTTCGAATTCGAGCGCGGCACGCAAGTCACATCAAGCGTCAAATCGCTAGTCGCATCAATCGTCAAGTCACTTGTCACTTTGAGTGATGTGACATGACATGTTTCACTTTATTAAAGTGGATGGATTTTAATGTGAATAGTTGATTTGAATTGGTGAAAAGCTTTTAAAAGCTTGAAATGAAATATAACATTATTTTATTTCTTGCTTTTTGACTTTTGTATGAAAAGTGATATATGTTTTATTTATTATTTACTTGGTAAATATATAAAACAAAATGTAAAAGCTTTTCTCTCTCTCTCTTGGAATCATTTTACGGTTTTAGGCTTTTGGAGCCAAAACCCTTCATCTTTCTCTCTTCTCCCTCTCACGGCTTCAAGCCGATTTCTTCACAAAAAGTTTCTGGTTTGACCGAAATTTTGAGAAGCAAATTAAGAAGAGTAGTGCTAGCACACACATGGGTTATACATAGGTGATAGGGAAACGAATTTGTGAGCATGGAAAAGCTTGAAGCTTGGAGCTTCAATGGTGTCCATCAATGGCCGAACCTTGGAGAAGCCGAACCAGTCACCACCGTGCAGCCCCTACCATTCGCAGCTCACTACCAGGGAGAAACATGCAGTGCGTTTTTGGTCTTTGTTTCATTTCATCAAAACCCATCAATGTGAGTATGTATTCCGCCTTACTCCTTGGTGGTATTCAACTCGTTTTTATGCATGATTGATGATTCTTGGGACTTGATTGAAACTCAACACGGTCGTCGGACTATCCGAACATATAAGTACCAAGTACTACGTTTATACCGATTTACAAGACAACGTTGGCCTCTAGCAAAGCGCCATGCCTACCCAATTCTCCGGAAATATCCTTACAGGAATAAAGGATCTATATCAGCGTAATATATGTAGTATTGAGTATTTCGATCCAGTATCGGATGATCATGTGCTAGGTCTGGGGCTGGAATTGTGTCTGCCCCGTACGAAACACATATCGGATGTCTGGCAACTAGTCTCTATAATCGGATAAACATGACCTTGTCATTTTATCCCGATAGCTGCAGTATTTAAGAGAACCAGTCCCGTATCCTACGTGACCATCATCTCCATATGACTGGAGTGATACATTCGTCTTGACATCACACCCAATACACTACGATTCTCAATATACCCAGCATTGTGTTGGATTCTCTAAGGTCCAAGGATCATTATCAAGCAATGAAAACAAGTTAATACACAAAGGAGAATGGCGGAATCATACTCACATCGATTGGATTGGATGCTACGAAGAACAAAATTTTCTCTTCCATGGTGTAGAAGCTCACGGCAATCCAATTTGTGGTTGTCCTCCATTTTCGGTTTTGGCTTGATCCATGAAGCTCCAAGCTTTGTTTGGTCATTCCTTGCTCATGAAATTGCTTCCCTATCACCTTAGGATAACTCAACATGTGTGCTAGCACCAAGATCTTGCAACAAAATCATTCATTTCTTCCTTCTAGCTCACGGTTTTAACCAAACCAGTGAAGAGAGAAAGAAAACCACCAAGGCCGAGAGAGAGAGAGTGTTTTTGGCTCCAAAGAGAAAAGAGAGAGAGAGAGAGAGACCGATTGGGTGGTAAGAGAGAATGAAAATGTGTAATAGGTTTTATATTTTCCAAAAATAATTAACCATTTACCATTTTCAATCTACAAAAGTCAAGGTACAAGCCATTTAACTTTCCAACCACCTCCATCACTATTCACATCAACTCACATCACTCAATCAAGTGACAACTTGTCACATCCCTCAAAGTGACATTTGATTTGACGCTTGATGTGACTAATGATTTGATGCTTGATTTGACTTGCGTGCCACACTCGAATTCGAAATGTGAATGCGCTCGCAAACAATCCCGGGCTCGGGTTCGTGAATTCTAAATTAACGAATTTTCGTTGCGACGTAATTAAATGATTATGCCTAGCGAAATCACTATTCACGTCACTAACGAATTAATTCTAAATTAACTCGTTCGCCCGAATTAAAATCTAATTTTAATTCCGCGTCGAAATCTAAATTCTCATAATATATCAAATATATTATTTTATCGATTAATTCCAAATTAATCGTTCTCTCTCTTTAAATGATATTTTATCCCAGATAAAATATCTCCGCAATTAATCCCAGATTAATTTTCTCTCTCATTAAATTAATACCAGATTAATTAAAGTGCGAGTCATACGTCATCGGTGAATCTTCGGGAAGCGACCAATGAGATCCCCGGATATTTGGCAGTAAATTCGGTAGTCGGACTATCCGAAAACGTAAGTACCAAGTACTACGTTTATACCGATTTACAAGACAAGGTTGGCCTCTAGCAAAGCGCCATGCCTACCTAATTCTCCGGAAACATGCTTACAGGAATAAGCGATCTATATCAGGCATAGTATTCGCATTATTATGTATGTCGATCCAGCATCGGATGATCACGTGCTAGGCCTGGGGCTGGAATTATGTCTGCCCCGTACGAAGCACATATCAGATGTCTGGTAACTAGTCTCTATAATCAGATATACATGACCTAGTCATAATATCCCGACAGCTGCAGCATATAAGAGAACAAGTTCCGTATCCTACGTGATCATCATCTCCACTATAACTGGAGTGATACTTCCATCTTGACATCACACCCAACACACTACGATTCTCGATATACCCAGAAGAGGCGTACACAGAAACCGGTTAAAGCCCTGGATGACCAAAACTAAAGCATATTGATTGTCGCAAGTATTAGCGGTGCAAGTCTCAGGTTAAGACCAAATACACCTACCCTAATTTCGGACTTCCATAGACACATAGTTATACTACCAATGGAATTCCGAAGGGGTCTATCCAGAGCGAAGCTGTTTCCCATACCATCGGTAAAACACAACCTCTTATTACACTTGCATGAGTATCCTATACCCAAATATATGAGAACTATGCTATTATGCCCTCATAACGTGCACAAGTGTAATACTAGTCTTTTACGCATTATCGATGTTCGATCTCGATAATACTCTGACTAGGGATATTTAACGATTTATCCTTCGTGGATTGATATTGTGACATATCATTCTTAATCCAGGAACAAATCATAAGGACCTCCTATCATTTATACATCTAGGTGATCTAATCAAAAATGATAAGAGTGCAATCTCCTTTGTCACATAGTTAATTTGTACACAACACTGAGATCTGTACAAATAGTGATGCTATGGGTCATAATTGTCCAACTCATTGGCGTACACAGAACCTGTTAAAGTCCTGGACGACCGTAACCAAAGTATATTGATTGTCGCAAGTATTAGCAGTGCAAGTCTCAGGTTAAGACCAAACACCTACCCTAATTTCAGACTTACATAGACACATAGTCATACTACCAATGGAATTCAGAGGGGGTCTATCTAGAGCGAAGCTATTTCTCGTACCATCGGTAAAACACAACCTCCTATTACAATTGCATGAGTATCCTATACCCAAATATATGAGAACTATGCCGTTGTGCCCTCACAACGCGCATAAGTGTAATACCAGTCTTTTACGTATTTATCGATGTCCAATCTCGATAATACTCTGACTATGGATATTTAATGATTTATCCTTCGTGGACTGATACTGTCTCATATCATTCTCAATCCAGGAACAAATCATAAGGACCTCATATCATTTATACATCTAGGTGATCTAATCACAAATGATAAGAGTGCAATCTCCTTTGTCACATAGTTAATTTGTACAACAACACCGTGATCTGTACAAATAGTGACGCTATGGGTCATAATTGTCCAACAATTCTCCCAAGTCTTTCATGGAGAAATTCTGAGATAACCATTGATTGGTGGCTTGCATCATGTGAATATCATTCTCGATGATTAATATATCATCGACATATAAAACAAGAAATACAACAACACTCCCACTACTTTTCCTGTAAACACAAGGCTCGTCTATATTTTTGATGAATTCAAATTCTTTGATTGTCTCATCAAATCGTATATTCCAACTGTTGGAGGCATGCTTGAGTCCATAAATGGATCGTTTAAGCTTGCATACTTTATTATGATCATTCTTAGATGCAAACCCCTCAGGTTGTGTCATATAGACTTCCTCTACGAGGTTCCCATTAAGGAAACCTGTTTTGACATCCATCTGCCAAATCTCATTATCAAAGTGTGCACCTAGTGCCAGTAAAATTAGAATGGACTTTATCATTGCAACATGCGAGAAGGTTTCGTCATAGTCAATTCCTTGGATTTGTCTATAACCTTTCGCCACCAACCTAGCCTTATAGGTTTGGATGTTGCCTTCTGCATCGGTTTTATGCTTGTAAATCCACTTGCAGCCTATGGGTTTTATCCCTTCAGGTGCATCCACCAAGTCCCAGACTTGATTCTGATACATATATTCTATTTCGGATTTCATGGCCTCAAGCCACTTGACTGAATCAATGTCACACATTGGTTTGTCATAACTGGTGGGATCGTCATTATCAATGACCTGATCATGTTCCTCATCAATATGGAAACCATATCTTTTAGGCTCATATATTTCCCTACCAAACCTTTTAAGTTCATAATATTATGGTTGTTCCGTTGTTGCCCTTTTGAGGGGCATGTGGTTTAGTTCTATGTTAGTTTGTTCTTCTCGTACCTCATTGAGATCAAGTCTACGCCCACTATATTTCTTGAGAAGGAATTCATTCTCTAGAAATTTAGCATTTCGTGAGAAAAATGTTCTTTGTTCATTTGGGACGTAGAACACGTATGCTATTGAGTTCAAGGCATATCCTACAAACTTACATTTAATTTCCACATCATACAATTTGTTAGTTTATGTGAGCTTAATCTATGCGTCACATCCCCCAACTCTTAGATAACTAAGACTAGGACGTTTCCCAGACCATAACTCATATGTTGTTTGACTAACAGTCTTGGAAGGAACTTGGTTTAGTAGTAGTGTTGCAGTTTCTAAAGCAAGACCCCAAAATGAAAGAGGTATATTCGTGCCTGGCATCATTGATCGGACCATATCTAATAATGTCTGATTTCTCCTTTCGGAGACCCCATTATGCTGTGGAGTTCCCGGAGGAGTCCACTGGGAAACAATGCCATTTTCTCTCAAGTAATCTTGAAATTCGTTGCTTAAGTATTCACCACCTCGGTCAGACCTTAGTGACTTAATACTTTTATTAAGCTATTTTTCTACTTCAGCTTTGAAGTCTTTGAATTTCTCAAAGGCTTCGGATTTGTACCGCATAAGGTACACATACCCATATCGTGAGTGATCATCGATAAAGGTAATGAAGTAGGAGAATCCACCTCTAGCGGTGACTGACATTGGTCCGCATACATCAGAGTGTATGTGTTCTAATGTCTCCGATGCATGATGTCTTTTACCTTTGAAGGGTAATTTGGTCATTTTACCAAATAAACAAGACTCACAAGTTCCATAAGGTTCATATTTGAAGGGTCTGAAATACTCATCCTTATGTAGCTTAGTTAATCTTGTTTCATTGATATGACCTAAGCGAATGTGCCATAGAAGTGATTCATTGAGATTATTCGAGTTAACGTTGTATATATTAGAGGTTGAACATTCTTTGTTAGTTTTTAAGACATATATACCATTATTCAAAACACCATCTCCATATTTTATTTCATTGAAATAAATAGAACATTCATTACAACTTATTAGGTATGAAAAGCCTTTATTGCATAAAGAAGAAATTGAAATGATGTTCTTTACTAGAGAAGGTATATAAACACAATCTTCTAAGTCTAAAACTAAACCATTCGACAAAACTAATGAATAAGTCCCCACGCACAATGCAACCAATTTTGCTCCATTACCTATGCGTAAGTCAACCTCCCCATGACGGAGTCTCCTATTGTTTCTCAGGCCCTGCACATTGTTACACAAGTGAGTCCCACAACCGGTGTCCAGCACTCAAGTAGAAGGTTAAGAGTTTTGAGAATATAGTTCAATCATATACAATATACCTGAAGCATTAGGCTTCTTGGCCTATTGGGCTTCCCTAGCTTCATTGGCTTTCAAAGATCTGCAGTCTTTCTTCCAATGACCCTTATTTCCACAAAAGAAACATTTCCCCTTTCCATTTTTCTTCTCCACCTTACCATTGGGCTTTAGGTGATCTGGAGCCTTGGCCTTGGCCTTATTTTTCTTTGGGCCTCGTGGCTTCAAGTCTGTACCCGTAAGCATGACGGAGGTTTTAAGCTCCGGTTTCAAGTCCTTCTCTGCTTGCTTTATCAGATTATGCAATTCTGCTAAAGTAGCTTCTTTATTAGACAGATGAAACTGCATAATAAAGTTAGAGAATTCTTTTGGTAAGGACTAAAGAATTAGATCGTGACTTATCTCATAATCCATGATGAACCCGAGGTTGGCCAATTTTTCAATGTGGCCAATCATCTTAAGCACATGTCCACTAACAGATCCTTCCTTTTACCTTGTTTGGAATAAGGTACATGACACTTGGAATCTCATGGCATGAACGGAAGTTGCATACAACTCTTTCAAGTGAAAGATGATGGTTTGAGCATCTATTTCTTCGTGAGCTTTCTGAAGTTTGTCGGACATAGAGCCAAGCATTATGCAAACTGCTTGCTTATCATCATCGACATGTTTCTTCCAAGCATCAAATGTATCTTGGTCAGCATCTTCTGCGGGTTTAGGGGGAAATGGTCTTTCAAGAACATAGAAAGTCTTTTCTTGTCGTAAGATAATTTTAAGGTTTCTAAACCAGTCATTGTAGTTGTCCCATTTGAGCTTATGCTCATCAAGGATGGAACGAAGTGATACTCTGTTTGCCATTTGAATGTTTGTGAAATATTTTTAACCCACATGTTAAGAGAGAATGTTAACATTAGGAATATGTTTTCATTAATGTTTCATAATAACACGGGCTTTTAATATTATGAAGTTGCTCCCACTCAATTGTTTTAAAATTTTAAGCAAATCGCATCAACCCCAATATGATGGATTTCTTGTGGGCAAGGATCACATTATCATCATTTCATAACTCCGACTAGGACCGGTCGTTATAAAATATGATAATTAGGTAGGTTCCCAACCAATTTATGATATAAATCACAATTCCTTGATCATTGGGTTGGGCAATCGAACATGCCATAGCTAATGCTAGTCCTTATGGACACCCAATATTTGCCACTAAGTTATAAGACCACGCCTAAGGGTCATTGCGTCTTATGACCCAGAAAAGTCAAACCATTGTCAACAGTATGATTTATGGACAAATTAGTATTGGTGAGTCTGGTATAGCCTAGTCCTGCCAACACAGTTTAAGCCCTTTGGGTCTATACTTTACAATAGGAGGCAAATTTTAGACTTAAATTATTATTGATGATTTTAGCAAGTTTAAGTGAATAACTGTCAAATGGATTCCTCCATGAAAATTCCCCGAGGGAGGGTGGAGCGAACTCTCTTAAATACCCTTCCTCTTAGGCCTTATCGCCTTGGTGACAAGAAAATAATAGATCCTCCATTAGTCCAAGACTTTAAATATGCTTTAAGGTAAGCTTTGAGTAAATGATTATCTAATTGTCTTCACAGCTTTTCATTTTGGCTATAAAAGGTAGTGAGTGAAGGAATACATCAAATCATTATCTAACTCTAGTATACATTTGTTTAAATTAACTTTAGTTTTGAAAGTTTTATAACCCATTGGTCCCACCCCCTTGTTGTTGGAATGTATGCCTAGAGCCTACATGTGATGTAAACGGTTTCATATGTTTAGAAATAAAAAGATCATTATTCATTTATCAATGTTTTTTTATATCGCATATTATGTATCTCATAAATACCGTAGATTACTTATTGTACCTTCAGACTTGGTGTAAGAGTGTCATGCACCAGAGGATTTAAGTCAAGTTAGTATCTTAATAGTCCATAAGAGCAAACAAACCAGGTACTTTGTTTTGTGTGGTTTTCTGTTGGAAATCTAATAACCATGTCCCCAAGATCAAAAACAAGCAAATAATATAAGAATGAACTATATTGAAGTAATGGCGGAAACAATACTCACAAAAACGGAATGTGGATGCAATGGATGAAACAAATGTTGCTCCTTTGTGCAGTGGAGGATTCGGCCAAGCAGTAAAGAGAAGCTCCAAGCTTTATTGATCCTTCCAAGCTCTAAGATGAGTTTCCCATAACACCTTGTATGATCCCTTGATGTTGCTAGCCAAAGTTGTGTGTTAGAGTTCCAAACAAGCACACTTTCTTCTTGTCTTGCCACAAAACAAAATGAAGAAATGGAGAGAGCTTTTAGAGCTCACTGTTTCGGTAATTAGAGAGGGAGAGGAGATTTGATTTTTGTCTCAAAAATCAATTTATATTATGTCATAATTATATTAAATAATAATATACTTATGACACAAACCATGCAAAGACTTAGAGTGTCTAACACTCAATTTCCATGCAATACCCTTGAGTGCTTTGTACACTATCTTCATGCAATACATCTTGATTAAATAATGCAAATAATGACAAGTGTCATGTGGGCCCCACACGTTTCCAAATGAAAGTGGGCCCACGTGCACTCACGCGTTCGGGTTCGATATTTCCGAAATACCGAGCTTACGTCGCGACGTTAATTAAATCGAATTTAAATAAATAATTGCGCCTAGCGAAATTATTATTTACGTCGCTAACGAATTAATTCTAAATTAACTCGTTTGCCCGAATTAAAATCTAATTTTAATTTCGCGTCGAAATCGAATTCCGATTATTATATCGAATATAATAATTTTACGATTAATTCTAAATTAATCGTTCTCTCTCTTTTTATAGTACTTTATCCAAGATAAAGTCTCTCCGTAATTAATCCAAGATTAATCGAGTTTGAATCATACGTCATCGGTGAATCTTCGGGAAGCGACCCAAGAGACCTCTAGATATGTTGGCAGTAAATCCGGTTGTCGAACTATTCGAACACGTACGTACCAAGTACTACGTTTTTACCGATTTACAAGACAAGGTTAGCTTCTAGCAAAACGCCATGCCTACCCAATTCTCTAGAAATATTCTTACTGGAATATTAGATCTATAACAGGCGTAGTATACCGTAGTATAGTGTATATCGAACCAGTATCGGATGATCACATGTAAGGCCTGGGGCTGGATATGTGTCTGCCCCGTACGATACACATATCGGACATCAAGCAACCAGTCTCTTTGAATCGGATAATCCTGACCTAGTCATATTATCCCGATGGTTGCAACCATTATAGAGTACTAGTTCTGTATCCTCCCTCGCGATCATCATCTCCATATGTCTGAAGTGATACTTCCATCTTGACATCACACCCAGTCACTACGATTCTCGATAAACCCAGAAGAGGTATACACAGAACTCGTTAAAGCCCTGGACCACCAAACCTAAATTTTACCGATTGTCGTAAGTACTAGCGATGCAAATCTCAGGTTAAGATCATATGCACCTACCCTGAAGCGGACTCCCATAGACACGCAGACATACTACCAATGGGACTCCGCGGGGTCTATCCAGAGCGAAGCTGTTTTCCGTACTATCGGTAAAACACAACCTCCTACCGCACTTGCATAAGTATCCAATACTTAAATATATGAGAACTATGCCGTTGTGCCCTCACAACATGCACAAGTGCAGTACTAGTCTATTCCGCATTATCGATGTCCAATCTCGATAATACTACGACTAGGGATATTTAATGATTAAACCTTTATGGATTGATACTGTCTCATATCATCACAATCCGGAACTAATCATAGGGACTTTTACCATTTATATATCAAAGTAAATAAATTACAAAACGGTAAAAGGCAATTTCATTACTACATAGTTAATTTTGTACAATAATACAATATCATTTACAAAATAGTGACGCTATGGGTCATTACTGTCTAACAATCTCCCACTTGGCCTATAGCCAGTCACTCAAGCATCTAATACCTGAACTATGTACATGTCGCTCAAACTTTTCCCGAGGAATAGCCTTCGTCAGCGGATCTGCAATATTATCCTCTGATGCGATCTTCTCGATCTTCACATCGCCACGATGTATGATCTCTCGAATCAGATGGAATCGTCGAAGAACATGTTTGGATCGTTGATGAGACCTTGGTTCCTTAGCCTGTGCTATAGCCCCGCTATTGTCACAATACAATGGAACGGGCTCAGCTGCTAACGGAACTACTCCTAATCCAATTAGGAATTTCGGATCCAAACTGCCTCTTTTGCTGCTTCAGCTGCTGCAATATACTCCGCTTCAGTTGCTGAATCGGCAACAGTATCTTGCTTGGAAGATTTCCAGCTCACTGCTGTTTTTCACAGCAAGCAATATGTACCCGGTTTGCGACTTGAAGTCGTCTCTGTCGGTTTGGAAACTTGCATCGGTATACCCAGATACCTCAAGTTCTCCATCTCCATAGATTAAGAAAACATCCTTAGTTCTTTTAAGATACCTAAGGATATTCTTAACCGCCATCCAGTGATCCTGTCCTGGATCGGCCTGATATCGACTGCACATGCTCAAAGCATAGGACACATCAGGTCGTGTACATATCATGGCATACATGATCGATCCGACTGCCGAGGCGAACGGAGTCCGACTCATGTTGTCTCTCTCATCTTGTGTTTTAGGACACATGTCCCTAGATAGAAAGACGCCATGTGATGTTGGCAACAGTCCCTTCTTGGACTGATCCATGTTGAATCTCTTCAACACTTTATCATATATGTACTCTGGGAGAGTCCAAGTAGCTTTCTAGATCTATCCCGGTAGATCTTTATTCCTAGAATAAAAGCTGCTTCTCCCAGATCTTTCATGGAGAATTTCAATGAAAGCCAAGCTTTCACCGACGTTAACATGGGAATGTCATTGCCTATAAGCAATACATCGTCGACATAAAGGACAATAAAAGTCAGTGCACTCCCACTAACCTTCTTATATACACAAGGATCATCTACGTTTTGAATGAAATCATATTCTTTTATGACCTCATCAAAACGTTGGTTCCATGACCTCGATGCTTGCTTCAGTCCATAAATGGACCGATTTAACTTACAAACCTTGTTTGCAAGTCTTGGTGCGATAAAACCGTCAGGTTGTTGCATATAAACATCCTCCAACAGGTTTCCGTTAAGGAAAGCGGTTTTAACGTCCATCTGCCATATTTCGTAATCGTAATATGCAGCTATTGCAAGCATTATCCGAATGGATTTAATCATGGCAACGGGTGAGAAAGTTTCGTCATAATCAACTCCAAGTTGTTGACGATACCCCTTCGCTACGAGCCTAGCTTTGTACGTTTGTACGTTGCCATCCATGTCTGTCTTCTTCTTGAAGACCCATTTGCATCCAATAGGCTTTACGCCTTCTGGTGCATCAACCAGTGTCCAAACTTGGTTGGTATACATGGAATCCATTTCGGCCTTCATGGCTCTCTTGCCATAAAGTGGATTCGATACCCTGTATCGCTTCCTCATACGTAGCCGGTTCAGTATCCTCAATAAGATTAATATCTACATGAGGTGAGATCAGGAATCCATACCTCTCAGGTATTACCCTGACTCTCTCCGACCTACGTAGTCCTTGTGTAATTGAAGATTGTGGTTCAGTCTCATCCTGGATGGACTGTTCATGTTCCGTTCTAGATTCATTGCCAGGAACAGTATCACTACGACTTTCATCGAGTTCTACTTTCCTCCCACTAAACACTGCATTTAGGAATTCCTTCTCAAGGAAAACCGCATGTAGAGCAACAAATACTTTGTTCTCTTTTGGGTTATAGAAGTAATATCCTTTGGTTTCCTTAGGATATCCAACAAATAGGCATTTATCTGATTTGGGTTCAAGTTTGGTACCTTCCAAACGTTTGACGTATGCCCAGCAACCCCAATCTTCAGGAATGAGAAACCTGGTTTCTTTCCTGTCCATATCTCATACGGAGTCTGTTCAACACTTTGACGGAACCCTATTCAAAATAAGATTGCACTTTCTAATGCATGTCCCCAGAAGGATATAGGCAGCTCAGTGCGACTCATCATCGACCTTACCATATCAAGCAAGGTACGGTTTCTCCGTTCAGACACACCATTTAATTGTGGTGTTCCAGGAGGAGTCCATTGTGAAAGAATACCATATTCTTTCAAGTAATCTTGAAACTCATTACTTAAGTATTCGCCACCACGGTCCGACCGTAATGTTTTAATACTCTTGCCTGTTTGTTTTTCAACTTCGTGTCGAAACTCTTTGAATTTCTCAAAAGTTTCCGACTTGTGCATCATTAGATACACATAACCATAACGTGATGCATCATCCGTAAAGGTTACGAAGTATCGATATCCACCTCTAGCCTGGCTAGACATGGGCCCACAAACGTCACTATGAACGAGGGCTAACAGTTCAGTGGCGCGTTCACCTTTACCACTAAAAGGTGATTTAGGCATTTTGCCTAATAAACAAGATTCGCAGACGTCATATGAATTTGGATCAAATCCGTCCAAGTACCCACTCTTCGAAAGTGTGGATATGCGAGTCTTGTTGATGTGTCCCAGACGACAATGCCACAAATAAGTTTCTTCTTCTTTGGATTACTCATTTTGAGCCTTTTGTTGTTATTTTACATTTTGGAGATTCATTTATATTCAAAATATAAAGACCATTATTTGCATCAGCACTGCAAATTTCTGCATCATTCATATATAAATAACACCTGGTGTTTTTAAATACAAAAGTGTACCCTGTTTGGGTTAACAAAGATACAGAAATAATATTCCTAGTTAAACTAGGAACAAAATAACAGTCATTTAGTTTAAGTACATGCCCCGAGGGCAGTTCCAAAACAAAAGTGCCTACGGCCAAAACAGCAACAGAAGTTCCATTTCCAACTCGTAGATCTACCTCCCCCGAAGCCAGTCTCCTGCTATCATGCAGATCCTGCACATCAGTACAAATATGAGAACCACAGCCAGAATCAAAAATCCAATTTTTATTAAGACTAGAAGTAGTCATATTTATCTCAATAACAAACATACCTGAGGCCGGAGCCTTGCCCGCCTGTATGTCCTCCTTATGTCCCTTGTTCATGCGGCAGTCACGCTTCCAGTGACCTCTCTTGCCGCATTTCAGGCAAACATCTTGAGACTTGTCCCTTGGCTTCCCAGAAGCCTTTGTTGACTTGGCCTTGCCTTTGTTCTTATGCTTCTTCTTCTTAACACCCCCAGTTGCCTTGAGCCCAGCTTTCGGCGTTTGAGATGTTGTTGCAAAGTGCGCCTCGCGCTTGTTGCCTTTCAGAAGTTCTTTCTCTGACTCCTTGAGAATTGACAACAACTCTCCAAGAGTGTCATCCGAATTCATCAGTTTGTAGTTGATGACAATCTGTTTCCAAGTATCGGGTAGTGACTGTAGAAGTACATCTATAGCCAGCTCAGACTCCAAGACTATACCCATATTAGCCAGTTCATCAATATCGGCTATCATTTGAGTCCCATGGACCTCAACAGAACTACCATCAGTCATACGGGAGCGAAAGATTTTCTTCTTCACTAACTCGTACCTCGCCATCCGCTTATTAGTGCGGTGAAGATCTTGCAATCTTGCCATCATATTATAAGGATCCAAGTCCCTATTTTGGCGACGAAAGTGTTGAGTCATTGAAGCAAGCATGATCGACTGAGCCGTGTCACAATCATCACTGTGAGTTTTCCATAACTCCAGCTCAAGTGGCTCAGTGGGCTTAGGCCCGAGAGGTCTCTGAATCGTATACAGTATCCTCTCCGCCCCAAGGACTATCCTTAGGTTCATTTCCCAATCAGCAAGTTTATCCCCTTAAAGACATTTTCACCCATGATGATGTCTCGGACATTTACCTTGCTTGCCATCTTAACTACGATAGTCCAACTATCTAGTTAACGATAAAATGGGTACAGTCAAACTGTTACAAGAAAAATAACATTTTATTAGTCCAACTAATGTTAAAAATTGACGAAATAAATTTTGTAAGCGCGTAAAGCTAAGTATCTGAATGAAATTGCAAACTCAATACTAGCCTCCCACTATTTTCTACAAGTCTCTAACCCTCTGTTGAGTACTCGGGAAATCCAATTTCCTAGTGGGCTAGGATCCCGTTAAATAACACACAACCTTGACTTTGGCCAACAAGTTGTATGATATTTAACTAGGTAGATCTCGAAGATCAATTGGATCCCATCCAATTCCTAGATCCGGTAGGTGGACATCCAAGTCCGAAACATATATATCTAATACATACGTCAATGTATCCAATACATTTTCCTAACCATTTCCTCTGAATCAACTAAGCCTTGGCTTTGGCACAACAAACCTAATGATTCCAGTTAAGCGGGACCCATTGACAAGGAAAGTTTCGTAATCAATGTCGATGGACAAGAAGTGATCTTGACTTTGGCCAACAAATCACAACTTGGACAGGACACCGATGTGGAACAAAACTCTCATGATTCAAACACATCCTCAATTGACAAAGGTCTTGACTTTGGCCAACAAACCAATGCCAATTTCGGATCTTGAGAAAGAATCATTCAACGGAAGGAAAATCGCTTAATATTGTTTGAGGGATTTTTCGCGTAATTGGCAACCAATTAATTTATCTTTGTTAGGTCTCATCATCATACACCCTTAAGCATGCTTCTAAAACATCATAAAGCGCGTAAAGTAAATAATAGTGATATGCGGATGGATATATAAACAACTTGTTCCTAGAACAAATCACTCCCTTTCCTCTCCCCGCTAGCACTATTCTACTTCTTCTACCCATTACATAATACAATAAGAGAAACCTCATTTACATTGAGGGGAATTAGGTGAGAAGAGAATACAAAGAGATAAAGAGATAAGGCTGGACACGCAGGTCCAATTTATAAATTCCAAATTTACAATAATTTCTAAAATTACCCTTCCCTTCTAATATCCATCCGATATACACTATTCATACAACACATCCACATTCATTCATTCATTCAAGGCATGTTATACAACCAATCAAATCCAATTAATTAGTCTTTAATTAGGTGACAATACAATGTTCAAACAATTGTTTGCATTTGCGCGAGTCCAACTCGTTTTGAGAATAAATACATATGGTATGAATTCACGAATTATATCGAACTACTCGTTAAATCCAATTTAAGTCGTATTCAATACTAATCCTTTTATTTAATTCTAAATTAAATATTTACACTTTTATTGTGCTTTTATAACTTAGATTCCAAATCTAGTACTATTGGGTCTCAAAGCCCAACTAACATCTAATGTCCGTTTAATTAAAGTCCGATGGGCTTTCTATTGATTTCATTAGGCTTGGGCCTTGGTCAATGTGGGTCAAACCCAATTTCCAAGCCCAATAAGGAATCACCCTCATTTGCCATAAAACCAATATCAAGCCCATAAGGCCCAATTAAACATAAAAGCCCATTTATTACATTTGGACTTAAATGGTGTGATTTAGGCCCATTTTGGATCCAATCCAAATGGTCCAAATCTACTTGGCCCAACCAAGCCCATTTATGACCAAATATAATAGTTTTAGGCCCAATTCCAATTTAAGCCCAATTAACTAAATTTTAAAATTCCAAATTTTATAACTTAATTAATTAAAGTGTATTTTCATGATTAATCCTTTAAATCAATATTCCCAAAATATCAAATTAATCTATTAATCATATTTTTATCTTAAATACATGTCCAACATTATTTAATCAAAAAATCAAGTCCCTAATCATCATCAAGCATTCGGCCAAGGTGATTAATATGGTTCCGATTTCGTTTTCAATCCAATCAAGTTACAAATGATCATCTCCATATTATTTCAAGTCATCCAATGTCTTAAAATTAAAAAATCATCTAGTCCACATGCTTGCATGTATTCGGCCAAGCCTCATTGGGGTTGGAAAAATTAATCCAATTTATTTTCCATGAAATTGATGATGTATAATCCATTTAACATACATCTAAGCATATTTAATCAAGCAAACTCATCAAATCATGCTTCAAACAATTTTCCCCAAATAACATCCTAATATATTTGCATGCATTTTTAGGCTCAATGATACCATTGTTGGAAATCTAATAACCATGTCCCCAAGATCAAAAACAAGCAAAATATATATAAGAATGAACTATATTGAAGTAATGGCGGAAACAATACTCACAAAAACGGAATGTGGATGCAATGGATGAAACAAATGTTGCTCCTTTGTGCAGTGGAAGATTCGGCCAAGCAGTAAAGAGAAGCTCCAAGCTTTATTGATCCTTCCAAGCTCTAAGATGAGTTTCCCATAACACCTTGTATGATCCCTTGATGTTGCTAGCCAAAGTTGTGTGTTAGAGTTCCAAACAAGCACACTTTCTTCTTGTCTTGCCACAAAACAAAATGAAGAAATGGAGAGAGCTTTTAGAGCTCACTGTTTCGGTAATTAGAGAGGGAGAGGAGAGATTTGATTTTTGTCTCAAAAATCAATTTATATTTATGTCATAATTATATTAAATAATAATATACTTATGACACAAACCATGCAAAGACTTAGAGTGTCTAACACTCAATTTCCATGCAATACCCTTGAGTGCTTTGTACACTATCTTCATGCAATACATCTTGATTAAATAATGCAAATAATGACAAGTGTCATGTGGGCCCCACACGTTTCCAAATGAAAGTGGGCCCACGTGCACTCACGCGTTCGGGTTCGATATTTCCGAAATACCGAGCTTACGTCGCGACGTTAATTAAATCGAATTTAAATAAATAATTGCGCCTAGCGAAATTATTATTTACGTCGCTAACGAATTAATTCTAAATTAACTCGTTTGCCCGAATTAAAATCTAATTTTAATTTCGCGTCGAAATCGAATTCCGATTATTATATCGAATATAATAATTTTACGATTAATTCTAAATTAATCGTTCTCTCTCTTTTTATAGTACTTTATCCAAGATAAGTCTCTCCGTAATTAATCCAAGATTAATCGAGTTTGAATCATACGTCATCGGTGAATCTTCGGGAAGCGACCCAAGAGACCTCTAGATATGTTGGCAGTAAATCCGGTTGTCGAACTATTCGAACACGTACGTACCAAGTACTACGTTTTTACCGATTTACAAGACAAGGTTAGCTTCTAGCAAAACGCCATGCCTACCCAATTCTCTAGAAATATTCTTACTGGAATATTAGATCTATAACAGGCGTAGTATACCGTAGTATAGTGTATATCGAACCAGTATCGGATGATCACATGTAAGGCCTGGGGCTGGATATGTGTCTGCCCCGTACGATACACATATCGGACATCAAGCAACCAGTCTCTTTGAATCGGATAATCCTGACCTAGTCATATTATCCCGATGGTTGCAACCATTATAGAGTACTAGTTCTGTATCCCTCGCGATCATCATCTCCATATGTCTGAAGTGATACTTCCATCTTGACATCACACCCAGTACACTACGATTCTCGATAAACCCAGAAGAGGTATACACAGAACTCGTTAAAGCCCTGGACCACCAAACCTAAATTTTACCGATTGTCGTAAGTACTAGCGATGCAAATCTCAGGTTAAGATCATATGCACCTACCCTGAAGCGGACTCCCATAGACACGCAGACATACTACCAATGGGACTCCGCGGGGTCTATCCAGAGCGAAGCTGTTTTCCGTACTATCGGTAAAACACAACCTCCTACCGCACTTGCATAAGTATCCAATACTTAAATATATGAGAACTATGCCGTTGTGCCCTCACAACATGCACAAGTGCAGTACTAGTCTATTCCGCATTATCGATGTCCAATCTCGATAATACTACGACTAGGGATATTTAATGATTAAACCTTTATGGATTGATACTGTCTCATATCATCACAATCCGGAACTAATCATAGGGACTTTTACCATTTATATATCAAAGTAAATAAATTACAAAACGGTAAAAGGCAATTTCATTACTACATAGTTAATTTTGTACAATAATACAATATCATTTACAAAATAGTGACGCTATGGGTCATTACTGTCTAACAATATCTATAGCTGCGGTCCATTCATATTTGGATTACGATCTTAATCGGATCGTCCATGTAGAGACTGAGAATTGAGGCACCAAGTTATATGATGTGATCATATAGGACTGGGCCTAGTGAATTACATTCTCATAATATCCGTTAAACAAAGAAGTCTTTCGTCTACTTGATGGTCATATATGGATTGATCTTAATCCTGAGTGTACTACTACGAACTCCTGCATGCGGGTTGTGTCCTTTGATTTACAAAGGTGAGGTTTGTGTAGCAATCCCAAAACCATAACTACGTACTTGGTGGGCATAGTGTGTTATGTAGCTGGGAACGTTTTACATGGACATGGAATTCACTCATTTTTTTTGAGAAGTAGATGATATCTCTCTTAAGGGTTGATTCGGTACTTGAACATTTGAGGCTCAAGTCTTTCTATTACGAATGAAAGATTAATATTCATAACAGTTATGAATAAATCGTTCATTAGAGAATCAATGGTACTTAAGGTAAAAAATAATTAGAGGGGTATAACGGACATTATGACCCGGCTCTAATTACGAAATATTCGTGAAGGATCAATTTATATGCAATGACTATATCGGTGGACACCGACTTGGTTCGGATCGTTAATATTCCATCTACGGCAATGAGAGTGCAACTTCGGATTTTTAGTGGAATAATTTGAAGTTAATAATTCAGAATATTTAATTAAGAGCTAAATTAATATTTCGAGATTATTGGAGCTCGGAACCGTAGGTCCACTTGGTCCACGTGCTAGCTCGATACACTTTAGCGGAGCTAATATAATTGGACGGTCCAATTATATACTCACAAAGAATAAATATTATTAATATGATTAATAATATTAAATACATCACACTTGAGACTTTATATTAAAAGTTAATATAAGGTATTAATAATTATATGATAATTATTATATTAGAACATTAAATTATATATGATATAATTTAATAAGGCTAAGAATTATTTTGGAAACAAAAATCATCACCATGGTAGGATTCCTTATTGGATAAGGAATAGGATTTGTTTGAGAAACAGAGTCAAACTTAAAACCCACCATGGCCGAAAATTCCTCATTGATAAGGAATGGGATTTGTTTATTTTGGAAACAAAATCAAACCAAAATAATAGGCCTTGGCCGAAATTTCCTAAGGGAATAAGGATTAGGATTTGTTTATTTTGGAAGCAAAATAAAACTAGAAATCCTAGCCCATGGCCGAATTTGACATAGATGGGAGACTAGTGGTTGATTTGTTTAATGAAACAAATTATCCACAAGTATAAAAGAAAAATTATGATTTAATTTTTCAGATCTAAGACTTTGAAAACCCTAGCCTCCATATCTTCTTCAAGCTCTCAAAATTGAGAAAGTGAATTGAAGAACCTGAAATTAATTTCGGGCGTGTGATCTTAATCTTTAAACCGTTTAGAGATTAATTTGTGAGTGTAGCCCACACTACCCTCCGTTGGTTACGAGACATAGTTCGGAAGATCTTGTGACGTCGAAAAGACCTCTTTACTCTCACATACACCTCACGGCAGTGGGCAGAATTCCAGCCCACTGCCGCACGCACATTGCTTCCCTTGGGGATCGGTTTTGTTTGGTTTTAACTTTGGTTTTTGGGAAACACTTTTGGGTTTTTTTAGGGCTGTGTTAGGATTGATTTTTGGAGAAAAATCAGACCTGGGTCATCACTGCAGTTCACGCAAATATTGCTTCAAATTGGGTGCAGTTCGCGCGTGTAACGAGTGCAAAACAGTCCGCTATTTCACTGCAGTTCAGGGGGATGTTCGGGGACTGTTTCGGGGATATTTCGGGGCTCGAATATTGTCCAAAATAGAAGCAAAACATCAGTGCACCCACTGGTGTGGTTCGGCCAAAGCGAAGGGAGAGCAGAAAAAATTTTCAAGTTCGGTCCGTGAGCCTAACCGCTTCCGCTGCGCGAGGGAAAGCGATTCCTATAATTTGCATCAAGAGCGAGGATGAAAAGTGCTCTTAACCCTACACTTTTTCATTTAAAGTTTCTGTTTTAACATGTTTATATGAGTTATAAATATGATATGCATGTTTAGATGAGTGGGCACGTTATTTAAGTTCATGTGATGATTGGTTTTGATATTTCATGTGATGAATGGATTTTGCATTGGTCGTAATTTTTTATGGCTCTTATTTTTGTAGTTGGTTTTGGTTTTGGGTTGTAAGGCCATAAGGCCATTGTTTATATTCATTGTAATTTTAATTTCAATATAAAATTTCAATTCTTTGTTATATGGAGCACCGAAGTCGCGAATGGAGCCAATACCACTTTGGAGCGGGGTTTGAAGGCCAAGGAATGTCTTGGTATATCTTTTGTACTAATTAGATTAGTATAGGAAAAATAAGAGCCCGATCAATGCAAAATAAATTTTATGTTATATGTATGTTTATTTCGAATTGTTTGAATAACATGTCATATAGCCTAGGGTGCCCACTAGTGCATTTTACTTGCCATAACATGTCATAGATGCATTATCATTATAGACATAAAATTATGATTTTATGTAATTTAAAATGTTTAAGTTAGAAAATGATATGCTGTAAAATCATTAATCAGATTAATGAGATTAAATGTCTAAAACTTGAATTCTAATATATTGGACTTAACTGGTGCATAATAAATTCCATTGGTATATAGGATGGAAACCCGGATATAAATTCCATAGCCGATTCCGTATGGACAGAAATATGGTCTGCACTCGGGATACAATTCCACGTACCATTGGATTTTATGACGCACTAAGATTTATTAAAATGTTTAATTAAATTTTTGACCATTTAGAATTCCATGTTTTTAGACTTTTAAGTGCCTAGTATTTTAAGGGTTAAAATATTATAACTCACTTATACCACTCTAATTAAATTAGTTTAATAGAGTAAAACTATTAGTAGAGACTAATGAAATACTAGTGACACGATTTTAATAGTTAAAATTGATTAGCTCACTTATGACAAACTAGTGTAAATAAATTATGCTTTAGCCGCCATAAGTTTATCCACACTAGTTAGGATAAAATATTAGATATTTTAGATAGAAACCTCAAGTTTAAAATAGTGAGTGGGAGATGGATATACGACAGTACATCCCACGATCTCCGTTGTTAGTCCAAAAATGTGAGATTCAAAAGGTGCCTCGAGACGGCTTTGTTTTCGTCCCCTACGGATGGTGTCCATTTTGGGTCAACATCAAGTTTGGGTTCCGAGAGGATAGGGATTCTAGATGTATCTTGTGAACTGACCTACCCTACGGCGACACTTCACTTGTTAAGTCAAAGAATCCCGAAACGGCGGGTTACACTCACAAAGGAATAATTAACTGTTAATGAAATTCCTTGATCAAATTAAATGGTAGTTGTTTAATATAGGAATAAGAGTTATTCCCGCATATATTGAGACAGCTGAGATTGTCTCAATCTATCATGCGAGTACTTGACCTACCCTACGGCGGCACTTACTTGTGATGATGGATCTCCGTGGCATAGTAATTCTTTTAGGTTTCTTATTCATTATTCATGGTTCATGCATCATGTTTAATTTTATGCCAAAATTATTTGATGATTTTAATATGCGATGAATGAATGTTAAATGCATGTTCATTTTATTTTCAGTCATGGTTTCTCCAATTATTTCCATACTCTCAAATGATAAATTGACCGGAGAAAACTATGTTAAGTGGAAAAGTAACATGAACGCTATCCTGGTCTGTGAAGACCATAAGTTTGTCCTGACAGAGGAACGTCCTCCCGAGCTGGCCAGAAATGCTGGCCAAGCTGTGCGCGATACCTACCAGAAATGGGTCGCAGCAAATGAGAAAGGCCGCTGCTACTTGCTAGCAGGGATGTCTGAGGTTCTTGCTGCAAAGCATGAACCTATGGCTCTAGCATCTCAGATGATGGAGTCATTGCAGGGCATGTTTGGGCAACCTTCGGAGTGTCATCGCCATGAGGCCATGGTCTCAGCAATGACTGCTAGGATGAAGGATGGGACATCAGTCCGAGAGCATGTCTTAAGGATGCTGACTTATCTCAATACTGCTGAAACCCATGGAGCTCGTATTGACGAGTGTAGCCAGGTGACCATGATTATGGAAACTCTTCCGAAGAGTTTCCTGCAGTTTAAAAGCAACTATGTTATGAACAAGTTGTCTTTTACTTTGACCCAATTGCTTAATGAGCTCACCTATTACGAATCTATACTGGTGGATCCTCGTAAGTCCAGTTCAGAGGCAAATGTTGCTGAATCTTCCAAATCTGCAAAGAAGAAGAAGAAAGGCACTGGAAAGGCTAAGGGTAAGCCCATGAAAAAGAAGAACAAGAAAGGCTCCAAAGATACCAAGCACAAAGGAAAATGTTTCCATTGCGACAAGAATGGGCATTGGAAAAGGAACTGTCCTAAATACCTGGCTGAGCTGAAGGAGAAAAATGAAACAGGTAAATATGATTTACTCGTTATTGAATCTCTTTTAGTGGAGGATGATAAATCCGCTTGGATTATTGATTCCGGGGCCACTAACCTGTTGGGGTTGGTGCTCAGAGCGCTAATTCCCGGTTGTATTTCTTTTGAATACTTCTATAAAACATTATTATTATGAATAATATATGCAGTTTCTATAATATAATCTATCTTTTTTATATGGTAAAGACGTTGACCGGCATAAACACACACGTATAACGCAAGCGCACGTATCGTTCAAGTAGTATAAAAATATCGATCCCACGAGGACTTAATATCTAAACTATTAATTTTTATGAGGTCAAATGATTACTAGTATCTAACAGGTTGTTTGATTGATTTGAAATGGTGACGATTCTAAATTTAAAGACAAGTAAATAAAATTATTTGAAAGTAGGTTTTAAGAAAATTCAATATTAAAAATTATCTAGGGTTGTGATTTATTCCAATATCATTTAAAAGATGAAGTGGTTATCTTAAAGTTGGGTAATATATTGATTTATTAACCTGGAACACTAAATTATGTGTAAGCCTCTGTCGATGGTCAAACACAAATACCCAGTTTAACCCAATTGAACCATATGTCTATGTCAACCAAATTATCTGGATTCATTAAGTTTAAGTTCCAATTATGGCTACCCTCGCCTGACAGGTATATTTCTATCCTGTAAGGAAATCTATTAAAAGATTATCTATCCTCAAGGAAGATCGTGGGCTATTGAATCTAAGGTCTGAAACCTAAAATCCCTATGTCTAGTTCATTTTAAGTTTACCAGTTCAATTTTATTAATGGCCAGTTAATGAAAAAGTATTAAGATTAAGACTCAATATATAAATCTTTATATTACCCAATCTATAATCTAACCCCTTATAAACCGGTGATATTAAAAGTCATCACAACCCCAGATAACTAATTTAGTTACAACACATAACTAGGGCTAGTAAAAACTTAAAAGTAAAAGACATAAAGTAAAAATGCTGAAAAGTAAATACTGAAAAATAAATTACAATAAAATAAAATCCTAAGGCAAAAGAATTACTTTTACTACTACCAATTTAGATATCTCCCATAATATAATATATAAACTTGTGATAACATTACCAACCAGCCATATAGGCGGTAACCTGATTAAGTCAAATTAAGTCCAACCGGCCATTAAGGCGGTATAAAGATTTGTCCATGAACCTGCCATATAGGCGGTAAGAAAGTTTAATTACAAACCGACCAATCTGGCGGTATCCTTGATTAGTCAGGTTTAAACCAGATTAAAATGAATTACCAACCGACCAATATAGCAGTATCCTTTTTAAGTCAATATTTTAAATAGTGAATATATTATATTTAATGGAGATTAATCTAAATAGCAATAGTAAAAGAATTACCTTTCACCCTAGCTGGGGAAGTTACCTCCTCATGGTGAATAGTAAAAACTGTAAAAAGTAAAAAAGTAAATTACCATTATTACAAAACGTAATTAAAAATAATTACAAAACTAAAAAAAACTAAAAATTAAAAGAAACTAGAGAGAGAAACTCTCTCTTTACATCAAAGAGATGAGAGAGAGTGGTACAACAAAATCTGAAATCTGAAGCTGAATTTATAGGCGCGGATGGGCATCTGGCGTCGCGACGCCGGAATAGTGACACGTGTCACGCGTTGGGTTGTCGGTTTCAGATTCTTATCCGATGACGTGGCACTGTTCATGATAACTCAATAATTATGATGACGTCATTGATGACGTCATGATGATGTGGCGGTGATGTCATGATGATGTGGCGGTGGTGATTGTCGGCAACTTGAGATGATGACACGTGGCATGCGAACGTTAGCGGATCTTCTGTGGTGGTGACACGTGGCACGGCGCACGTTAACAAAGTTAACTTTTCAGATTCTGACACGTGGACCAGGCGCACGTTAGCAAGGACTCGGTGCATGTTAGGCGTCGCGACACCAAGGGTTTAGGCGTCGCGACGCACCCAAAATTACGATTTTGCCATTTTTGCCCATTTTCACTGTTTTGCTCCAAATCACCTCCAGAATGTCCTGGAACTTTATTTATCTACAAAATAACACAAAACACATCAAAATATTCACAAAACTCAAGAAACTATACAAAATATAAGGTTAAATGAGTGGGAAATAGTGATAGATTTACCACTCATCACACCCCCAAATCTAACATTTTGCTAGGCCTCGAGCAAAACATAAAATAACATAATAAAATTTAACTAAGCCACTTTCATAGGGATCATGGTTGCATTTAGCGTATGCAACAAGCCTTTACAACCCCTAGGTGTCCCTTGTGGACGAGTTGTAGTCTCGTGATGGTTTACAACAATGATACCCACAAACATTTTACAAAAGTAAAAAGGTAGTAAAACTAATGCACACAAAAGCAAAAAGACAAGAGAAAATAGAATAAATAAGTTAGTGACTAATCAGGTGAAACTTCTACTCCAAGTTACTAGTTGTTTTGTTTCTTTCTAAATTACTGAATAAGTAAATTCTCCGATTATTATTTTTACCATTCTACATATACACAACCAACAAGATATTAATCAACTCATTTTTGCCCACAACAGTCATAAGTGCAGTTGATAAGAGAGTAATATTTTTGTCCTAAAGTTTTATCAGAATTCACACCTTTTTGTAGCAATGGAATAATTTTTCTCATTTTTCTGATTTTTTTTTATTTATATACAATATATTCCATATATGTAACGAGCTTTGGGTCGGTGGCTCCCAAACCAGTTGGCTTAGGGCACCAGGTGTTAAGACACCCCTACAGACTTAATTACTCAGACTTCAGATATATATATTTTTGCAGCATCTTTGATCCATGTAGCGAGCTTTAGACCAGTGACTCCCAAACCAGTTGGCTTAGGGCACTAGGTGTTAAAACACCCTTACAGACTTAATAACTCGGATCTCAAACTTTTTTTTTTACTCCATCACTTTTTGAGATGCTTCCTCCAATTAAACTAGAGTACTGAATATTACAAACTTTTCAATTTTAGCTCATGTCCATATGTTACTATGTATGTTGATAATACCTGCTAACTAAGCATATGAAGATCCATTTTAGTCAGTTTCATGGAGAATTTACAAATTAAATAATTCAAAAGGAAATAAACAAAATTAACTTGTTTCGAATTAGGTTTGAGATACGTCTCAGGAGTGGAAACTCCTTACTCAGCTATCTCTTACCAATTTCACCTTTTTAGTCAAAATAAAAACAACCAAAAACGCAAAATATTTTTGTAATTTTTGAAAAATTTTAAATTTTTTTTGTATTTTTCGAAAAATTTTGGACTAAAAATAAAAACAACACACAAACTAAAAACAAGATACTAATCAACTAATTCTCTCCCCCAAACCTAAATGAGACATTGTCCCCAATGTCTTAAACATTAGAAGAAGAGTTTAGAAGATAATACCTGGTTAGCTGAAATTCTACAGGAAATTAAAGGTTAAGATCCAGATTAATCCGACGCCTCTTACCACGATTGTCCTCGGACCAATTTATCTTTGAAAGGATAGGGTCAACTCGTGGTTCATAGGCTATGAGTTGGTCAATTAGATCCGGAGTAGTTCTGGCAGTAAAGATGAGTTCTTTTAAAGGTTTTGATATGAACCCATTCCTCCGGGCATCATCAAGAAACACACAAAGAAAATCATAAAATCCATCAACGTTGTACAGTCCAATTGGTTTCTGGTGTATGTTTAGGTTCACCCAAAATAGTACAATAAAAATTTCCTCCAATGTACCCAAGCCACCTAGCAAAGCAATAAAAGCATCAGCACGGTTAATCATTTCCACCAATCGTTCAGACATACCCAGCACGATCAGTTCCTCTCCGTTTGATGGTTCAATAAGATTTGCCTCTGCCAAGGGTTTTGGGATAATTCTCAAAACATGACTGCCTCATTCCTGTACGGCATTTGAAACGATACCCATTAATCCAAGATTGCCTCCTCCATATATTAAGTGCATATTCCTTGCTGCTAAGACTCGACCCAATTCCTGTGCTGCTTCTATGTATTGTGGTTTAGTACCAATACTACTACCGCAAAACACACATATGTTTTCAACTCGTCTTCTTGAAGTGGCTTCCATTTTTTTATTCTGGATATCTTCAAAAGTGCAATGATGAGATGAATTTATAATACCTAAAAAAGGTGAGTAAAAATAGCACAAGTATCTTCCAAATGACGATTAATAGTAAAATAAATCGTGATAGTCAAAAAGGTCTGGATCCTGTCGGAGAAAACAACAAAACAAATCACAATTATTAGGAAAAGACAAAGAGATATAATATGTACAAGAATTTACAGCTTGATTAACGTCTATGCATCAGGGATAAGCTTCCATCCAATTTTCTTATAAATTGGCAAACAGGGTCTTTTTGAGTCAGATTCCCGAGACTTAACAGTTGTCTTTCCTTTTGAAATTGTGCATATAACATGCGAATTTCATGATACACATACCCACTGGGATACATCTCAAGAGTTTTAGATATATCATCCAAAGACTCCTTACTCAAGCCATCCCTAATGAAGTTAATCTTATCTTCGCGGTTATCAAACACCATTCCTAAAGAACGACAACGAGTATTACAAAACATACGAGCACATTTATAACAAACACGCATTCTTTTGGCTCTTCTCTTTTTAGCATATGTGCTCTTTCCTAAACCAGGCAGATGTGAAATAAAAGAGTCAGAAAACTCACCTGCCAATCGGACTCGTGCTTCAATAATCCAACGAATGTCAGTAGGAATACCTTTGATCATCAGTAGTCTCATCTGTTCCAAGCGAGCTTTGTATACTTTCATCAGAGATTTTTGAGGGAGAGAAGGAATTTGCTTATGAAGATTTACGAGAGCTTCTTCCATCTTGAAATGACTAAACCTGCAAAAATTAAACACACAAAAATAAAACACACCAGATCACAATATATACACAAATTTTGCATGTATTGCCTCCCTGCTAGCGCTAAGTTTAAAGTCGTCAGCTAGACGTGACTTCTTGAACGTTAGGTTGGATCTGAAAGTGTGACACTTTCTTTTTATCGCTCAAATGATTCTCCCCAGTAGTGCTTGACACGCTTGTTTTTAACCTTGAAAGTTTTGTTGGAGTCAGGATCATGTATCTCAACAGCTTTATTTGGGAAACTTTTAGTGATCACAAATGGACCTGACCACCGTGATTTTGGCTTCCATGGGAAGAATTCACCATTGATTTGTTTAACAGTACCTTCTGCCCTGGTTCCAGTTGTATGCGCGCTAACTTCTCATCATGTCTTTTCTTGCCCTTTTCTTTGTACAATTGGCATCCTCGAAATGCTGATTGTGAAATTTCTCCAATTCGTTGAGCTGGTGGAACTTTTTCTCTTCTATTACTTGTAGAGCAATAATTGGCTCTTTCAGTACAAAGAATGCTTTATCTTTAGGCTCTAACAGGTAATTGACATGTTTTAAGTTTGTCAGTAGAACTTTGCATTGCATTGGAGTTCTGAATGGTACTGTGTATCACATCAGTTTGAAACATTCCTCATTCTTTCATCATCTGGGAAATTCATGGCCTTGAAAACATTGAATGTTACTTCTGGTCCTGTACCCTCATGGTTAATTCTCATTTTTGTACATCAATAATGTTCGACTTGTAGCCAAGAACGGTCTCCCGAGGATGATTGGCACGTCTGCGTCTTCCTCCATATCAAGGACAATAAAATCTGCTGGGAAAATGAATTTGGTCAACCTTGACCAGCACATCCTCAACTACGCCTCTTGGGAATACGAGCGTTCTATCAGCAAGTTGTAGAGAGACTGAAGTGGGCATTGTTTCTCCAATCTGCAGTTTCCTGAAAATAGAAAAAGGCATCAAGTTAACACTTGCACCTAAATAACATAAAGCCTTACCAAAGTCATGTTCTCCTATGGTGCAAGGAACAGTGAAACTGCCAGGATCTTTCAACTTTGGAGGAAGTTTCCTCTGAATGATGGCACTACATTCTTCTGATAATGCTACTGTCTCATAATCTCCCAATCTCCGCTTTCGTGAAAGAATGTCTTTCATAAATTTGGCATAGCTGGGCATTTGTTCCAACGCTTCTGCAAATGGAATATTGATGTGCAGCTTTTTGAAGATCTCCAGGAGCCGAGAAAATTGCTTATCCAATTTGTTCTTCTGAAGACGCTGAGGAAAAGGTGGAGGTGGAATGATCTATTCTTTTTCCTTTGCTTCTTTTTCCTCCATCTGTTGCTTTGTTTCTTTTGGAACTTCCTCAGCAGCTGTTTTGGCTCCAACATCTTTGTTGATTTCAGTACCGCTTTTTAATATGATGGCATGTCATTGCTCCTTCCCCATGTTCATTGGATTTGGTTCAGTTTTGCTAGGAAGGTTACCTGGCGGTCTGTAACTCTGAGCATTGGCCAATTGACCAATTTGATTCTCCAGTGCTTTAATAGAAGCATATTGACTTTGAATTAATGCTGCATGAGATTGAAATATAGCATTATATCTTGCTGCTTGAGAGTCGTGTTTTGCTTCTATCTTTTTCAAGTGGTTCAACACTTCTGTTATTCCTGGTTCATTCGCCTGCTTCTGGCCTTTGTCCTGTTGTTGGAATTCATGTGGTGGATAGTTCTGCTGTTGGCCTGAATTGTTGCTCCATGCGAAATTGGGATGATTCATCCACCCTGGGTTGTAGGTGTTGGAATATTGATTGTTCCCCTGTCTGTTGAAATTGTTGACATAATTCACCATTTCTTCATGTTGGTTTGGTTCTGATGCTCCTCCATATGGTGAACTTGTGGTTCCAGCGATGTTCACAACTTGCGTGCTAAGTGTTTCTAGACATTTGCATATCTGATCCAGCGTGGTATTCACTGCTGTGTTTGCTCCAACTTCATAAATTCCTGTAATTCTTTGGATCATGCTCCTTTCTGTTGGCCATAAAGAATTATTGTTGGCCATTTCTTCAATTAAGTCTCAGGCTTGATCTTCTCCTTTCGCCATCAAAGCTCCTTCAGCAGCAGCATCAATTGTGGTTCTCATTATTCTAGAAAGTCCATTGTAGAAGGTTTGGACTTGTAGCCACTTTGGCGATCTCATGATGAGGAACATTTCCGAAGTAAATCTTTGAATCTTTCCCAACTTCGCAAATGGATTCTGAATCTTGTTGCATGAAGGATGTGATGTCATTCTTTAACTTTGCAGTTCTGGCTGGTGGAAAGTATTTTGCAAGGAATTTGTGGCTAGAGTGTTCTAAGTTGTTATGGAACCTGCTGGTAGTGAATGTAGCCAATCTTTAGCTCTGTCCTTCAAGGAGTATGGAAAAACACGCAGTTTCATTGCTTCTTCAGCTGTTCGGTTGTAATTGAATGTGCCGTAAACTTCCAGGAAGTTGCTGATGTGGGCATTGGGATCTTCAATTGCATTCCCCCCGAACTGTACTGACTGCTGAATCATCTGAATGCAAGTTTTGATGTCACCCACATTTGCTGGTAAGGGAGGAAGTACAATACAGGAAATGAGGCTGTCGACCATCGGAATGGTTCTGTCTCGAATGGGAATCGGTGGTGCAATGTTCAAAGGTTCAGGTTCCATGTTGACTAAAGCTTCTTGGCCTTCTCGCCTTTCCCTTCTCAACTGTCTGATGGTTCTTTCAATTTCTGGGTCAAGCGGTCGAAATTCAAAGCTTCTGGTTCGTCTCATGTAGTTTCTGAGAACCTGTAACACAAGAAAACAAAAACAATAAGTAAAAGAAATTAGATACAAGTAACGTATCTAACCCCAAAACTAATAGTGAAAGATAAATAAGTCCCCGGCAACGGCGCCAAAAACTTGACCGGCGTAAACACACACGTATAACACAAGCGCATGTATCGTTCAAGTAGTATAAAAATATCGATCCCACGAGGACTTAATATCTAAACTATTAATTTTTATGAGGTCAAATGATTACTAGTATCTAACAGGTTGTTTGATTGATTTGAAATGGTGACGATTCTAAATTTAAAGACAAGTAAATAAAATTATTTGAAAGTAGGTTTTAAGAAAATTCAATATTAAAAACTATATAGGGTTGTGATTTATTCCAATATCATTTAAAAGATAAAGTGGTTATCTTAAAGTTGGGTAATATATTGATTTATTAACCTGGAACACTAAATTATGTGTAAGTCTCTGTCGATGGTCAAACACAAATACCCAGTTTAACCCAATTGAACCATATGTCTATGTCAACCAAATTATCTGGATTCATTAAGTTTAAGTTCCAATTATGGCTACCCCCGCCCGACAGGTATATTCCTATCCTGTAAGGAAATCTATTAAAGGGTTATCTATCCTCAAGGAAGATCGTGGGCTATTGAGTCTAAGGTCTGAAACCTAAAATCCCTATGTCTAGTTCATTTTAAGTTTACCAGTTCAATTTTATTAATGGCCAGTTAATGAAAAAGCATTAAGATTAAGACTCAATAAATAAATCTTTATATTACCCAATCTATAATCTAACCCCTTATAAACCGGTGATATTAAAAGTCATCACAACCTCAGATAACTAATTTAGTTACAACACATAATTAGGGCTAGTAAAAACTTAAAATTAAAAGACATAAAGTAAAAATGCTGAAAAGTAAATACTGAAAAGTAAATTACAATAAAATAAAATGCTAAGGCAAATGGAATTACTTTTACTACTACCAATTTAGATATATCCCATAATATAATATATAAACTTGTGATAACATTACCAACCAGCCATATAGGCGGTAACCTGATTAAGTCAAATTAAGTCCAACCGGCCATTAAGGCGATAAAGATTTGTCCATGAACCTGCCATATAGGCGGTAAGAAAGTTTAATTACCAACCGACCAATCTGGCGTTATCCTTGTTTAGTCAGGTTAAACCAGATTAAAATGAATTACCAACCGACCAATATAGCGGTATCCTTTTTAAGTCAATATTTTAAATAGTGAATATATTATATTTAAGGGAGATTAATCTAAATAGCAATAGTAAAAGAATTACTTTTCACCCTAGATGGGGAAGTTACCTCCTCATGGTGAATAGTAAAAACTGTAAAAAGTAAAAAAGTAAATTACTATTATTACAAAACGTAATTAAAAATAATAACAAAACTAAAAAAAAACTAAAAATTAAAAGAAACTAGAGAGAGAAACTCTCTCTTTACATCAAAGAGATGAGAGAGAGTGGTACAACAAAATCTGAAATCTGAAGCTGAATTTATAGGCGCGGATGGGCATCTGGCGTCGCGACGCCAAGGGCTTTGGGGTCGCGACGCTGGAATAGTGACACGTGTCACGCGTTGGGTTGTCGATTTCAGATTCTTATCCGATGACGTGGCACTGTTCATGATAACTCAATAATTATGATGACATCATTGATGACATCATGATGATGTGGCGGTGATGTCATGATGATGTGGCGGTGGTGATTGTCGGCAACTCGAGATGATGACACGTGGCATGCGCACGTTAACGGATCTTCTGTGGTGGTGACATGTGGCACGGCGCACGTTAGCAAAGTCAACTTTTCAGATTCTGACACGTGGACCAGGCGCACGTTAGCAAGGACTCGGTACATGTTAGGCGTCGCGACGCCAAGGGTTTGGGCGTCGCGACGCGCCCAAAATTACGATTTTGCCCTTTTGCCAATTTTCACTGTTTTGCTCCAAATCACCTCCAGAATGTCCTGGAACTTTATTTATCTACAAAATAACACAAAACACATCAAAATATTCACAAAACTCAAGAAACTATACAAAATATAAGGTTAAATGAGTGGGAAATAGTGATAGATTTAGCACTCATCAGACGTAATGACCTTAGAATGACTAGTCATGGTACAGTTGCAAAAGCGTCGCAACTGACATTGAGTTGTATCATGACGTTGTCATTCTCAGACAGTTCCTGTTAAGGTTTACACTACTTGGTCAGTAAAGTAAACCCGTTGAGACCGGTACATGTCTTATACTGGAATATATGATTCCATTGGTTCTCAATGAACCATAAGTCTTGGAGACTAGTATAGACATGTAGGTTTTATTAGCGGATAACACTGAACGACTCACCGAAGATTCTTAATGGATGGTACACCAACGTCAATAAGAATCTTGTCAGGTTGAGTAGCACTTGTGATTCTTAGACTTGAGATGCCATTGTGGGCACATGAGACATCTTCTACACTTTGATGACAGTCACGTCACCGATCTATTTAGATCAGACCTCCGCCTGTTCGTTGGGTGTAGATAGATCCTCAGGTGTCCTATGTGTATCAAGATAGGATCCGTCAGTTCTGTGTACTAGAGCATAGGTAGTCCATATGATTAGCAATCAGATAAAACCATGGGCCCGTGGTAAAGTTAGAAGCTAGTTCTAAACATTCTTTTTTAGATTACTAATAGAATAGTCGACTGGATAATCCACATAGAGATTTGACGTTTACATCTATATCTCTGGGATTTATCTGGATACCTGTGACGGAGGAATTATACATTTTCCATGACCTCGACTTGTATGATTCAGCGAGATTATCGTGATCGTCATAATTTATGGGTGGATAAATTATGGACACGAAATTGGATTTCGTGACGGATATACCTGAATCTAGAGAGTCTCAATAATGAAACATACTCGTAGAGCACTAAAGCAACATTTATAAAGTCGTTTAAAGGTTAAACGTAAGATACATGCAAAAGGGACCCGATAGTCATTTACTTAATTATTGTGTATTTACATTTAATACTTGATTAATTTAAATACACATTAATTAATAGTCAAATTGAGATATTTGACTAATATCCTAAATGAATATATGTATTTGATATTTAATGTAAATAAATACATATATTTAATATATTTTTATTTAATTAATAAATTAATTATTTAATTGTTAAATGATTAAATTAATTAAAATATAAATATCTTAACATTTGGATATTTGGTTTAAATGATTAAGTTGCCTTTGTTGACTTAATATAAATATCTATAAATTGTTATTTAGATATTTGTATCAAGTTGATCAAATTAAAATCAAATGAAAATGAAATTAATATTCTTGTATATGCCTTTGCCAAATTCGGTCAAGGCCTTTGTGATGCAAGTATATATTGTTTTTCATTTCATTTGGTAAATAACCTAATACACTTTGACATAAACTCCATTAAAAGAAACAAAGAAAGCTTGAGAGAAGAAAGGCTAAAACAAAGAAAAGCTTGGATTTAGTAAGTTTCTTCAACTTACTATTAGAAAGGAAAATGTTCCTTAGGATCTTGGCTACATCTTGTGATGTTCTTATGTTATTCTTTTCTTTATTCTTTGTGTTTTTTGATGATGGAAGTTTTGTTGAAAGTGTTGAGCATGTATGATGATGGAAGCTTGTGACTATTGTAGTTATAAGTATTCTTTTATGGTTTTGGAAACCTTGTTGCGAATCTAGAGTTGTTGACCCACTCTAAGATGAACTAGATTTGATCTTGAGTTGTTTCATTGTGTTGAGACTTTGATTGGATGGAAGAATGATGATTAAAGTAATTGATTTAACCAATTTGGTCTAATTTGTCCAATTTGAAGAAATTGAAAAATTAGGGTTAATGACCACTTCCAAATTTGGGGCTTTTCATTTATGTTGTGTATAGGATGTGTATATGATGCATATAAAGTTTCATGTTGATTGGATATATGTTGATGTGTTTTGAAGCATGAAATCACAAAATGCACAACCCCCCCTTAGTGAGGTTCTCGGCCAAGGAGTCAATTTTTGGGATTTTTGTTGCTCTTGGTGTTTTGATGTTTTGAACATGCTAAGTTCATCTTAGAAATGATTTAGAATCATCCAAAATTGATTTGAACAATTTCGGACTAAAATGAACAAAATACCAAGTGTAAGGGCAATTCGGTAAATTCACTTAAATATGGTTTATTGAATTTTGTTTCATAATTTGATTATTGGATAATTAAATAATATTATTATTTAATTAATACGAGAAAAATTTTGAAATCGGAAAATTTGATTTTCCACCGCTTCCGCTGCGTTACCGGATTTACCCCCTAAAACCCCTACATAACCATGTTTGTTCTTCTTTACATCTACTTGATTCATGGAGGGACCTTGCTGAAGGTGATTACACCATGAGGGTTGGGACAGGGGATGCCGTTTCAGCAAGAGCAGTGGGAGTTTCCAGTTTAAATTTTATTAATAATAGTTATTTAAGTTTGAACAATGTGTTATTCATTCCTGGTTTCCGCAGGAATCTGATTTCTATTTCTAGACATATGGATGATGGTTATTTAATTTCTTTTAATAGAAATTTGGTTATTATTGGTAGAAATGGATTAACTATTTGCACATGAAACTTAGAAAATAACTTGTATGTGTTAAGACCTTTAACGCATAAGTCACTGCTCAACACTGAAATGTTTAAGGTTGAAAAACCGAAAATGAAACGGAAAAAGATTTCTCACGATGACACATATCTATGGCATCTTAGAATTGGTCACATCAACCTTGACCGAATAAATAGATTGATAAAGGACGGAGCCTTAAACCAGTTAAAGCTCGGGACTTTACCAGTTTGTGAATCCTGTTTAGAAGGAAAAATTACCAAGAGACCTTTTTCTGGAAAAGGTATAAGAGCCAGTCAACCACAAGAGCTAATACACTCGGACGTCTGCGGACCAATGAATGTAAAAGCTCGAGGTGGTTATGAATACTTCGTCACATTCATTGACGATTATTCAAGATTTGGTATGTCTACCTAATGCATCACAAATCAGATACCTTTGAAAAGTTCAAAGAGTATCGTGCTGAGGTTGAAACCAATTAGGTAATACAATCAAAACTCTACGATCGGATCATGGATGGGAATACCTCAACAGAGACTTCGAGGAATTCTTAAGTTGAGCATGGGATAGTATCCCAGCTCACAGCACCTGGAACACCACAACAAAATGGTGTTGCAGAAAGGAGAAATCGAACACTACTAGACATGATGAGATCGATGTTTAGTTATAGCTCACTACCTAGTTCATTTTGAGGATATGCACTGCAAATCGCAATGTATATCCTTAATGTAGTTCCATCAAAGTCTATTCCTAAGACTCCCTTAGAGTTGTGGAATGGTCGTAAAGCTAGTTTATGACATTTTCGCATATGGGGGTGTCCAGCACATGTGCTGAAGAATAAGACTACGAAACTGGAACCACGTTCTCAGGTGTGCCTATTTGTAGGCTACACGAAAGAAAATAGGGGTGGATTCTTCTATAGTCCTGATGATAACAAAGTATTTGTATCGACAAATGCTACATTTCTAGAGGAGGACTATATGAGGGAGTTCAAACCTCGTAGTAAAATGTTACTAGAGGAGTTACTTACCGGTTCGACCAGCGCGTCATCGTTAACAAAAGTTGACAATTACATAGCACCTTCGACATCTGATAGTCAGATACTTCCCAGTCAGAATGATCTACCACCTAGATACAGTGGGAGGGTTGTACGACAACCTGATCGCTACCTATGGGTTGGAGAGGCACAAGTTTTCGCCTCCAGCGATGGCATAGATGATCCATTGACCTACAGTAGTGCAATGGATGTCAATGGATGATTCTGACAAAGAAGAATGGCTCAAAGCAATGAACCTAGAGATGGAGTCCATGTACTCCAACTCAGTCTGGCAACTTGTAGACCAACCTGATAGGGTGAAACCCATAGGTTGCAAGTGGATCTACAAGAGGAAGATGGGAAGGTACAGACATTCAAAGCTAGACTAGTGGCCAAGGGTTATACTCAGAAAGAGGGAGTTGACTATGAGGAAACGTTCTCGCCAGTAGCTATGCTAAAATCCATCCGCACTCTTCTATCCATAGCCGCATATTATGACTATGAAATTTGGAAAATGGACGTCAAGACTGCATTCTTGAATGGTAATCTTGATGAAAGTATCTTCATGATACAACCAGAAGGGTTCATTGCCCAAGGTCAAGAGCAAAAAGTTTGCAAACTGCAAAGGTCCATTTATGGACTCAAGCAGGCATCTTGATCTTGGAATATAAGATTTGATACAACGATCAAGTCCTACAATTTTGAGCAGAATGTTGATGAGCCTTGTGTATACAAGCGCGTCATTGACGGGAATGTGGTTTTTCTTGTCTTATACGTTGATGACATCTTACTCATTGGGAATGATGTAAGGATATTATCAAACGTAAAAACCTGGCTAGCTGAGCAATTCCAAATGAAAGATTTGGGAGAGGCCAGTTATGTTCTTGGGATCCAGATACTTTGAGATCGCAAGAAACGACTGTTAGCTATGTCTCAGACATCCTACATCGACAAGATCCTTGTGCGATTCGGGATGCAGAATTCCAAGAAAGGCAAATTGCCTTATCGGCATGGAATTCATTTGTCGAAGGAACAGTCTCATAAGACACCTCAGGGCATTGAGGAAATGAGACATATCCCATATGTCTCAGCAGTTGGTAGTCTCATGTATGCCATGTTATGCACGAGACCGGACATCTGTTTTACAGTGGTAGTAGTCAGTAGGTTTCAGTCAAATCCGGGATTGGATCACTGGGTGGCTGTGAAACACATTCTCAAATATCTTAAGAGAATGAGAAATTATATGCTAGTATATTCTGGTGAGGATATGATCCTAAGAGGATATACAGACTCTGATTTTCAAACAGATGTCGATTCCATGAAATCAACATCTGGATCAGTGTTCACCCTAGGTGGTGGGGCTATTGTTTGGCGGAGCATAAAGCAATCTTGCATTGCCGACTCCACCATGTAGGCTGAATATGTAGCGGCTTGTGAAGCAGCTAAAGAAGCAGTCTGGCTCCGTAAATTCTTGGGAGATCTGGAAGTTGTTCTAGATATGGATAAACCACTCACCCTCAATTGCAATAATAGTGGAGCGGTGGGAAACTCCAAAGAACTAAGAAGCCATAAGAGGGGAAAGCATATAGAAAGGAAATATCATATCATCAGGGAGATAGTGCGGAGAGGGGATGTTAGCGTCACAAAGATTGCATCCGCTAAGAACCTTGCTGATCCGTTTATAAAGACCTTGCCGGCTAAAGTGTTTGATGGTCACCTAAATGGTCTAGGATTACGTGACATGTCCCATTTTCTCTAGTGCAAGTGGGATATTGTTGGAATGTATGCCCTAGAGCTACATGTGATGTAAACGGTTTCATGTGTTTAGAAATAAAAAGATGCATTATTCATTTATCAAATTGTTTGTGTAATATCGCATGTTATGTATCTTCATAAATACCGTAGATTACTTATGTGCCTTCAGACTTGGTGTATGAGTGTCATGCACCAGAGGATTTAAGTCTAAAGTTAGTAATCTTAAATAGTCCAAAGAGAGCAAACAAACTGGGTACTTTGTTTGTGGTTTATCTATAGCTGCGGTCCATTCTATATTTGGATGACGATCTTAATCCGGATCGTCCATGTAGAGACATGACAATGGAGGCACCTTATATGATGTGATCATATAGGACTGGGCCTAAATAGAAATGACATTCTTATAATATCCGTTAAACAAAGAAAGTCATTTCGATCTACTTGATGGTCATATATGGATTGATCTTAATCCTGAGTGTACTACGAACTCATGCATGGCGGGTTGTGTCCTTTGATTTACAAAGGTGAGGTTGGTGTAGCAATCCCAACCAATAACTACGTACTTTGGGGGCATAGTCTGTTATGTAGCTGGGAACGTTTTACATAGACATGGAATTCACTCATTCTTAGGAGAAGTAGATGAGTATCTCTCTTAAGGGTTGATTCGGTACTTGAACGATTTGAGCGCTCAAGTCTTTCTATTACGAATAGAAAGATTAATATTCATAACAGTTATGAATAAATTGTTCATTAGAGAATCAATGGTACTTAAGGTAAAAAATAATTAGAGGGGTATAACAGACATTATGACCCGGCCTAATTACGAGATATTTGTGAAGGATCAATTTGTATGCAATGACTATATCGGTGGACACCGACTTGGTTCGGCTTAATATTTCATCTACGGCAATGAGAGTGCAACTTCGGATTTTTAGTGGAATAATTTGAAGTTAATAATTCGGAATATTTAATTAAGAGCTTAATTAATATTTCGAGATTATTGGAGCTCGGAACCGTAGGTCCACTTGGTCCCCGTGCTAGCTCGATATACTTTAGCGGAGCTAATATAATTGGACGGTCCAATTATATACTCACAAAGAATAAATATTATTAATATGATTAATAATATTAAAACATCACACTTGAGACTTTATATTAAAAGTTAATATAAGGTATTAATAATTATATGATAATTATTATATTAGAACATTAAATTATATGATATAATTTAATAAGGCTAAGAATTATTTTGGAAACAAAAATCATCACCATGGTAGGATTCCTTATTGGATAAGGAATAGGATTTGTTTGAGAAACAAAGTCAAACTTAAAACCCACCATGGCCGAAAATTCCTCATTGATAAGGAATGAGATTTGTTTATTTTGGAAATAAAATCAAGCCAAAATAATAGGCCTTGGCCGAAATTTCCTAAGGGAATAAGGATTAGGATTTGTTTATTTTGGAAGCAAAATCAAACTAGAAATCCTAGCCCTTGGCCGAATTTGACATAGATGGGAGACTAGTGGTTGATTTGTTTAATGAAACAAATTATCCACAAGTATAAAAGAAAAATTATGATTTAATTTTTCAGATCTAAGACTTTGAAAACCCTAGCCTCCATCTCTTCTTCAAGCTCTCAAAAATTGAGAAAGTGAATTGAAGAACCTGAAATTAATTTCGGTGTGTGATCTTTAATCTTTAAACCGTTTAGAGATTAATTTATGAGTGTAGCCCACACTACCCTCTGTTGGTTACGAGACATAGTTCGAAAGACCTTGTGACGTCGAAAAGACCTCTTTACTCTCACATACACCTCACGACAGTGGGCAGAATTCCAGCCCACTGCCGCACGCACATTGCTTCCCTTGGGGATCGGTTTTGTTTTGTTTTAACTCGGGTTTTTGGGAAACACTTTTGGGGTTTTTTTTAGGGCTGTGTTAGGATTGATTTTTGGAGAAAAATCAGACCTGAATCATCACTGCAGTTCACGCAAATACTGCTTCAAATTGGGTGCAGTTCGCGCGTGTGTAACGGGTGCAAAACAGTCCGCTATTTCACTACAGTTCAGTGGGCTGTTCGGGGACTGTTTCGGGGATATTCCGGGGCTCAAATATTGTCCAAAACAGAAGAAAAACATCAGTACACCCACTAGTGTGGTTCGGCCAAAGCGAAGGGAGAGCATAAAATTTTTTCAAGTTCGGTCCGTGAGCCTAACCGCTTCCGCTGCGCGAGGGAAAGCGTTTCCTACACTTGTATCTTTTATAATGTCTTTTAATATAAATAAGTGATTTATATTTATTAGCCTTAAAGGTAATAAATCTCTATGTTCATCACGGAATAATTACTTAGCTAAGGGATAAACAATACACTCTCTATTTATTAGAAAGTCTCTAGATGCTTGCACCCTAAAATAATCATGCTAATTCTAATCATACATAGAATCATCAAGCATATGAGTTTTAATATGTTGGAATTATTTTAGTCATTAAATAACTTTGATTAATATTTAATTATGATATTGCATTTTATTTTATTCAAATAAATTACTATTCACACTTTTCTGCAGATGCGTGAACTTTAAATTCAATTTCACAATTCAAATATTAACCAAATCACGTAAAACCTGTGCCTAAAATTACGTTCAGGGTGTTATCTTTCCAACGAGTGTTTACACACCCAATTTCGAGTTCAAATGAGAAAGAACTAATCAAAACAAAACCGGTATCAAATAAATTTATTGTTCACGTTTTTCTGTAGATGCGTGAACTTTAAATGCAATTTCACAATTCAAATCTTAACCAAATCATTAAAAACTTGTGCCTAAAATTAAGGTCAGTGTGTTAGCTTTCCAACGAGCTTTTACACACCCAATATCGAGTTCAAATGAGAGAAAACTAATTAAAACAAAACGGCGCGCTGATACCACTGTTGGGAAGCAGCCGCGAGTGCGCATCGGAAAATCAAAATTATGATGCCGCTATCCCAATGCCCAAGACCCATTTGTTTTGATTATTCTACAAGACTAGGCATGTTAATATTTATTCTAAGTATAAAAACTCATAAAACATGCAAAGAACATAAACATAAACATGGTAACTATCATAAGAACTCTAATTAAAATAAAGAAAGAAAAAGACTTACTTGAACCAAAGACTCCTTCAGTCCTCCCTCCATTCTACAAGCTTTTCTCGAACTCAGCAAGCTCTTCCACGTTCCAAAGAGCCACCCAAGTGTATGGCCTCCAAAGATGCACACACCAAAGCCAAAACTCAATGGCAAGACTACGCCTTGAGTGCACAGGTATTTTGCCCTTGGTGCTAGCCTAGGCAAATACCTCAAAACTTTTAACTCGAGTTTCCTCTAGTCAATTAGACTTAAGGATCCTCAAAATCAGTGGATTACTCATAAACTTTAGAGTTGCTCACTCATATAAACCCAAGATAAGAAAGATTTTGCTGTAAAAAATTTGTTAAGAATTCTTTGGGTTTATATAGTGCTCCAAAGACAACAAAATTAATTAAGAATCCGATGTGGGATAAAAGCTAATTTAATCTTAGCCATTGGATCTTAATTTAGTGGTTTAATGATATTATAAAACCCTAATAAGAGTTTGGGCCGAATTGGAATTCAAAACAAATAACAAAAAAAATTACTATTCATATTACTATTCATATTTTTATTTATTTATTTATTCCAATTCCCATAGTAACCCTATCGTCATTCACCAATCCCTAAGCCACCATGGAACCTCATAAATGATCTGTTCAATAATTAAACACATTGAACCATTTATGAACAATTCCTACAACAATCATATATGCTGTTAAATTTGTATTGTGCACTGTTAACCATTGATTTCGACTTTGTTGTGTGTGACCTTTTGGGATCCCCTTAAGTTCGACATGAAATGATTTGTAATAATTTAATCGAACATAAATTATCCTCTGATCAGCTGGTCGTTCGATTTCAATGACCAAGGTTGACATCTAACAACATGCCAAGGCCCCTAAATGAGAAGGAAAGACATTTACCCATTCTGTATGTGATTTACATATGATACGGTCCCTCACCTCACTGTATCCCCACTGTTTGACCTAGGGTACGGAAAGTGTCTACCCATACAGTCAAAGGTATAATGTTGATGGTGTCATGAATCGTGCTTACCCAAGAATCTCACAGGATTTTTCTGCTGCGGCCACAGTCTCAAGCACTGATCACACACATCAACCTGCAAATTGAAATACTACTCTTATAAGCAAATGTTATCCGAGAGAGTGGCGATTCTCTGTTGTATCTTTACAAACTTCATGTGTTTCAACAAATGACCCAATCATACCCTTATGACAGGATCTTTTGAACCAGGGAAGGAGAATGTCAAAGTTATTTGATCCACACATAAGATTGTAAAGACCTTAAGTCTAAGGACTAGTCATACAGTCGATACATGAAAGTTCTCACAGACACATGGGATAAACACTCCATGTGAAAACTTTCGGTGGTCAGTTCGATGGACACGAGCAACTCATGCATCCATGTGATACCCCAAGCAGACTGATCTCCGCTAGTAGCCTATAAGATCGGCTACCCCACTTAAGGGCGGATCATATCATCTTGTTAGTCTCTCCACTTTGTGAACGCCCAGATTATTCAGAAAATTATGACTAGGAACATTTAAGAGTAATGATTCTCATAAGGCGTGGAAGCCATCATCTTATTACTCCAAGGGCTTTATTACAATGTTGATGATTCATATAAGTTATGTAATACACGTATAATAAAGATTGTCATTTTATTAATTGATGAAAAATATTACAAATACATGTACATATAGCTCATCCATAAGTTGGGTATAGGGCATATCCCTAACAAGAATAATATTCAAGGAATGTGACGAAGTATTCATAACCACCTCGGGCTCTTACATTCATCGGTCCACAAATGTTCGAATGTATCAGCTCAAGTGTTGACTGGCTCTTATACCTTTTCCAGTAAAATGTCTTTTGGTCATTTTTCCTTCTAAACATGATTCACAAACTAGTAAAGTCCCGAGCTTTAACTGGTTTAAGGCTCCGTTCTTTATCAATCTATCTATCCGGTCAAGGTTGATATGACCAAGTCTAAGATGCTATAGATATGTGTCATCGTAAGAAATCTTTGGCTGTTTAGGTTTAGGTTTCTCAACCTTAAACATTTCATGGTTGAGCAGTGACATATGTGTTAACGGTCTTAACACATACAAGTTATTTTCTGAGTTTCCTGTGCATATAGTTAATCCATTTCTACCAATAATAACCAAATTGCTATTAAAAGAAACTGAATAACCATCATCCAAAAGTTTAGAAACAGAAATCAAATTCTTGCGAAAACCAAGAATGAATAACACATTGTTCAAATTTAAATAACTTTTATTTATGAAATTTAAATTAGAAACTCTCACTTCTCTTGCTGAAATGGCATCTCCTGTCCCGACCCTCATGGTGTAGTCACCTTCAGCAAGGTCCCTCCATGAATCAAGTAGCTGCAAAGAAGAACAAACATGGTTAGTGGCTCCAGAGTCAACAATCTAGGCGGATTTATCATCTTCCACTAATAGAGATTCGATAATGAGTAAATCATATTTACCTGTTTCCTTTTTCTCCTTCAGCTCAGCAATGTATTTAAGACAATTCCTTTTCCAATGCCCATTCTTGTTGCAATGGAAACATTTTCCTTTGGGCTTGGCATCCTTGGAGCCTTTCTTGTTCTTCTTCTTCATGGGCTCCCCCTTAGCCTTCCCAGTGCTTTTCTTCTTTATCTTTGCAGATTTAGAAGACTCGACAACATTTTCCTCGGCACCGGACTTACGAGGATCCACAAGCATGAACTCTTAAAGGGTGAGCTTATTAAGCAGTTCGGTCAAAGTAAAAGTCAACTTGTTCATAACATAGTTTCTTTTAAACTGCAGGAAACTCTTTGGAAGAGTTTCCATAATCATGGTCACCTGGCTACGCTCATCAATACGAGCTCCATGGGTATCAACAGTGTTGAGATAGGTCATCATCCTTAAGACGTGCTCTCGGATTGATATCCCATCCTTCATCCTAGCAGTCATCGCTGAGACCATGGCCTCATGGCGTTGACGCTCCGAAGGCTGCCCAAACATGCCTTGTAATGACTCCATCATCTGAGATGCTAGAGCCAAAGGTTCATGCTTTGCAGTAAGAACCTCAGACATCCCTGCTAGCAAGTAGTAGTGGGCTTTCTCATTTGCTGCGACCCATTTTTGGTAGGTATCGCACACAGCTTGGCCAGCTTTTCTGGCCGGCTCGGGAGGACTCTCCTCCGTCAGGATAAACTTTAAGTCTTCATAGACTAGGATAGCGTTCATGTTACTTTTGCACTTAACATAGTTTTCTCCCGTTAATTTATCATTTGAGAGTATGGAAATAATTGGAGAAACCATGGCTGAAAAATAAAATAAACATGCATTTAACATTCATTCATCGCATATTAAAATCATCAAATAATTTTGGCATAAAATTAAACATGATGCATGAACCATGAATAATGAATTAGAAACCTAAGAGAATTACTATGCAACAGAAATATATCATCCCACAAGTATGTGCCGCCGTAGGGTAGGTCAAGTACTTGCATGATAGATCGTGACAATCTCAGTCGATTTAATATATGCGGGAATAACTTGTTGGATAATTATGACCCATAGCGTCACTATTTGTACATATCATGGTGTTGTTGTACAAATTAACTATGTGACAAAGGAGATTGCACTCTTATCATTTGTGATTAGATCACCTAGATGTATAAATGATATGAGGTCCTTATGATTTGTTCTTGGATTGAGAATGATATGAGACAATATCAATCCACGAAGGATAAATCATTAAATATCCATAGTCAGAGTATTATCGAGATTGGACATCGATAAATACGTAAAAGACTAGTATTACACTCGTACGTATTGTGAGGGCACAACGACATAGTTCTCGTATATTTGGGTATAGGATACTCATGCAAGTGTAATAGGAGGTCGTGTCTTACCGATGGTACGGGAAACAACTTCGCTCTGGATAGACCCCCTCGGAATTCCATTGGTAGTATGACTATGTGTCTATGGAAGTCCGAAATCAGGGTAGGTGTATTTGGTCTTAACTTGAGACTTGCACCGCTAATACTTGCGACAATCAATATACTTTGGTTGCGGTCGTCCAGGGCTTTAACAGGTTCTGTGTTCGCCAATGCTGGGTATATTGAGAATCGTAGTGTGTATGGTGTGATGTCAAAACGGAAGTATCACTCCAGTCATATGGAGATGATGGTCACGTAGGATACGGGACTGGTTCTCTTAAATGCTGCAGCTATCGGGATAAAATGACAAGGTCATGTTTATCCGATTATAGAGACTAGTTCCCAGACATCCGATATGTGCTTCGTACGGGGCAGACACAGTTCCAGCCCCAGGCCTAGCACGTGACACTCAAGTTACTAGATCGACATACGCAATACTACGTATACTACGCCTGATATAGATCATTATTCCTGTAAGGATATTTCTGGAGAATTGGGTAGGCATGGCGCTTTGCTAGAGGCCAACCTTGTCTTGTAAATCGGTATAAACATAGTACATGGTTCTTACGTGTTCGGATAGTCCGACGACCAAATTTACTGCCAACATATCCGGGGATCTCATGGGTTGCTTCCCAAAGATTCACCGATGACGTATGACTCGCACTCTTAACTATCTGGGATTAATTAGAAGAGAGAGAAAATTAATCTGGGATTAATTACGGAGAAATTGTATCTGGGATTAAATATCAATTAAAGAGAGATAACGATTAATTTGGAATTAATCGATTAATTAATATATTCGATATATTAAACGAAATTGGATTTCGACGTGGAATTAAAATTAGATTTTAATTCGGGCGAACGAATTAATTTAGAATTAATTCGTTAGCGATGTGAATAGTAATTATGCTAGGAATGATTATTTAATTAAATTAGATTTAATTATGTCGCAACGGAAAATTTGTTAATTTGGAATTAGCGAACCCGAGCCCAAGATTATTTGCGAGCGCATTCACATTTCGAATTCGAGTGCGGCACGTAAGTCAAATCAAGCGTCAAATCGCTAGTCGCAACTAGCGTTACATCATTCATCAATCAAGGGATGGATGTCTTTCACTTTGAGTGATTGACGCAAGTCACTATTCATGATTGATGGATTGATGTGAGTTAATGTTGGTGCTTGGAGCCATTTATGGCTTGACTTTTTTAAAGCCAAATTCATTCCAAATGAATTTGAAATTCACATTTGTGTATAAGATACAAAAATTTGGAACAAAACCACACAAACACTCTATTTCTCTCATCTCTCTCTCTCACACGCCCATGGGGCAAATTTTCTTCACTGGTTTCTGTCAAAACCGTGAGATAGAGAAGCTTAGAGTGGGAAGTTTATGGCAAATTTCTTGAGTGCTAGCACACTACGAGACATGCGAAGGTGATAGGAAAGTCTACCCATGAGCGGGAATCGTTCGACGAAGCTTGGAGCTTGACGAAGGACCAAAACCGAGCCAAAACCAGTGAGCTGCGCACAGCCCACTGTCGAATGCACAAGGAGCAGAATTTCAAGTTTTGTTGCTTGCCACGTCACTCAACCGATCAATGTAAGTATTCCGTGACTTTCTCGATTGTATTCACACAGGTTTTATTGCATTTTGATTCGATGCTTGGGACCGTAGAAAACCAACAATGGTATCAGAGCGTTGTTAAAAACATGAAACGAACTTAGGGCTTCAAATTGGGTAAATTGATTTTGAGCATGATTTAATTAAATTTTTTGATTGAATATGTTTAAATGATGTTTTATGGGATATTGATTGGATCAATTTCAAGAAATTATGTTTGGAACATTTTTCCCCAAATATTTGGAGTTGGCCGAATGTGATGCCCTATTTTGATGTCTTGGAATTTTGATTTGTGATTCATTGGATGAGTTGGAATCAATTGAGGATGTTGATTTATGTCGATTGTGGATTTAATTGGATTGAAACCGAATCGGATATAAAAATCCCCTAAAAGCCGAGAGTCAAGAAGCATGTATTGGGTTTGATTTTTGATCAAAATATGTTGGACATGTTTTGTGGTTATTAAGCATGATTAGTTATGTTAATTGATGTTTTAGAAATGTTAATTGGGTAATTAATTGTGTAATGCACTTTTTGTAATTAAATTATGAAATTGGGTTTTTGTGATTTAATTATAATTGGGCCTATTTTGTGAATTTGGGCTTGAATGTTGTAATTGGGCTTATTGGGCTTTGTTGTACAAAGTTGGGTTTAGGCAAAATTGGTTGGATCCAATTGGGCCCAAAACCGCTTCCATAAAGCCCAAATGCGACTAATGAACCTTTAATAATTTAATTGGGCCTAATGGGCCAAAATTGATTTAAAGACTTATAGGGTAATTCCCGGATTGGACTTTGGTTATCGGTTTGACCCGAGTTAACCAAAAGTCCACGCCTTAAGAAATTAATTAAAAGCCCATTGGACTTTAATTAAATTAACGTTGGACGTTAATCGGGCTTTGAGACCCGTAACGATTAAATTTGGAATTTAAGTCGTAAAAGTTCATTATTAAAGTGTAATATTTAATTTGGAATTAAATAGTGAATTAATATTAAATTGAATTGAATTGGATTTAAGTTTGTAATTTAATTTAATTCGAGAATATGTACTTTGAGTACTTGTTCGCCAAACGAGTTTGACTCGAGCAAAATCAAATCGTTGTTTAAACATTGGATGATCACTAATTATCAGATTAATTAATTTGATTAGATTGATTGATAGCATGCTTGTGTGAATACATGGTTGCGATGCATGAATAATGTATATCGGATGGATATTAGATGGGTGGGACAATTTTAGAAATTGTTGTAATAAATTTGATTTATTAAATTGGACCTGCGTGTCCAGCCTTATCACCTCATATTCTTTGTATTCTCTTCTCACCTATTCCCCTCAATGTAAATGAGGTTTCTTTAGAAGTGTAGTGTAACGGGTAGAAGTAATACTTGTGCTAGCGGGAGAGAGAAAGTGAGAGATTTGATCTAGGATCAATGTGTAAAATATCCATCCGCATATCATTATTAATTTTTATATACGCTTTATTATGTGTTTAGAATGCATGTTTAAGGGTGTATGATGATGAGACCTTAACAAAGATAATAAATTGGTTGCCAATTTGCACGCGAAAAACCCTCGCAAATTATTAAGCGTTTTTCCTTCCATTGAGTGATTCTCACTCAAGATCCGAGACTAGCATTGGCTTGTTGGCCAAAGTCAAGGCCTTTGTCCGTCGAGGATGTGTTTGCATCACGAGAGCTTTGTTACATATCAGTGTCTTGTCCAAGTTGTGGTTTGTTGGCTAAAGTCAAGACCACTTCTTGTCCATCGACATTGATTACGAGCTTTCCATGGTCAATGGGTCGCGCTTGACTGGGATCACTAAGTTTGTTGTGCCAAAGCCAAGGCTTAGTTGATTCAGAGGAAACAGGTTAGGTAATACATTGGATGTATTGGCATATATAAGATATATGTTTCGGACTTGGATGTCCCCCTACCGGATCTAGGAATTGGATTGGATCCAATTGATCTTAGAGATCTACCTAGTTAATTATCATACAATTTGTTGGCCAAAGTCAAGATTGTGTGATATTTAACGGGATCCTAGCCCACTAGGAAACACGGTTTCCCGAGTACTCGACATAGGGTTAGAGGCTCGCCAAAAAATAGTGGGTGGCAAGAATTGAATTTGCAATATTCGTTCATTACTCGCAATACGCGCTCAAACAAATATCATTCGTCAAATATATTAAATGTTAGTTAAACTAATATTTAAATTGTTGTTTTAATTAATAGTTGGACTATATTCAAACAATTCATTTATATTAGATTATATATTGGATTATAATAATCAATACATTTGATTTATTAATTATAATTGATTATGTAGTTGGACTATAATAATCATTATAATAAATAGCACCTTAATCTTGATTAAATAGTTGGACTATTAAAATCAAGTGATAATTGAAAGATGGCATTTAAAAAATAATCCTAGGGAAAATGTATTTAAATGTATTTAAATGGTTTAATTTTTCAAATTGGGAATTATTTTCAGGATGGTCCTGGAAACTAATAAGTTACTTTATTTGATAAAATAACATATTAGGCCTAAGCCTGTAGTTAAACAAATAGTAGAGCATAATATTTGGAAGATTATGTGATGACAACTTAAGTGCCTAATCCATTAAGCTTGTCTCATTAGACTCCTTAATTTCTGAATCAGAACTAAGGATTAGATCCCTAAAGTATGATAATGAATTGAAGGATTTTCATGGATCTATTTTAGATCTTTGAAATACTAAAATTGCAATAATTAACCCTTGGGGAGTTAATGACTATTCTCAAGGAGATAAAGTCAAAATTTGCAATAAGGCAAGTAGCGCAAGGCGCAACTTACTTCAATATTCTAGAAACCCGAGGCTTGGCCAAAGGCTTCTGGAATATGAAAAGGGTAAAGGCAAAATCATTATAATCTTCTAGGAAGATAAAAGAACATATCCCAAAATGTCTGCCAAAATGTAGCAAACGGGATCGCGGAAGCGTGACTGCCGTTTGGACAAAGCAGACATGAAGGAACAGAAGACGGGGCAAGGCTCTGACTTCTAATATGTTTGTCATAAATATATTCACTACTAGTATTAAAATTGGATTTTAGATACTTAGTGTGATATAAATATAAATTGATGTTCAAAATCTGCTATGAGCAGGATACTAACCTCAATTGAGATTTATCTGCGAATCGGAAACGTGACGAAAGTCGCTGTTTTAACCGTAGATACCTAAGTTTAGGAACTACCCTCAGGTGTGTACCTAAATTTGGAAACTGTTATAATGTAACTAGTTTGAGTAGAAACATTATCTCTATATCAGTGTTTAACCCACTGCGGGTGAACCTTTATATTTTAGAACACTAAAGTGTTTTATTATATAAAGATGATATTGAGATAAACACATTAGATGTGAATAACAGAATTTATATTTTGAATATAAATAAATCTCAAACATATAACATGACAAACAAATAACTCAAACTGATTTGATCAGAAGAAACTTAACTGTGGCATTATTGTCTGGGACACAATTAAACAAGAATCGTATATCCACACTTTCGAAGAGTGGGTACTAGGACTGATTTGATCCAATCAAATAAAGTCTACGAATCTAGTTTATTGAGCAATGTGCCTAAAACACCTTTACTTGGTAAAAGTGTAATAGCCACCGATCTGTTAGCCATAGTTCATAGTGAAGCAAGTGGGCCCATGTCTAGCTAGGCTAGATGTGGATATGAATATTTCGTGACCTATACGGATGTGGCATCGCGTTATGGTTATGTGTTTCTTTTGAAGAACACAAATCGGAAACTTTTTAGAGTTTCGACACGAAATAGACAAACAGATCGGCTAAAGTATAAAATCGTCACGGTAAGACCGTAATGGAAAATACTTAAGCAATAAGTTTCTAAAATACTTGAAAGAGTAAAGTATTCTTTCAAATGAGGACTCATCCCGGAACACGTCAATTTTGACGGTGTGTCCGAACTGAGAAACCGAATTTTGTTAGACATGATAAGGTTAATCAAGAGTCGCTCTAAGCTACCATTTCCTTCAATGGATAAGCATTTACAGTGCAAAACTTATTTAGAATAAGGTTCCATAATGATCAGTTTGACAGATTTCATATTAGATATGAACAGGAAAAGAAACCAGGTTTCTCATTCCTGATAATTTGGGTATGCTAGGCATATGTTTGGATGAGACCAAACTAAAACCCAAATCAGATAAGTTCCAATTGTAGGTTATCCTAGGGATACTATAAGTATTGTATTTATACATCTCACAAGAGAACAATTAGATTGTTGCTCACCATGCGGTTTTCCTAAGAGGAATATCGATATGCAGTGGTAAGTGGGAGGATGGTTAAAACTCGATGAAAATCAGAGTGATACTATTCTAGGCACTGATTCCCTAATGGAACACAAATAGTTCATGTAGGATGAAACTATACTATTAATCTTCGAATACATAAGAACCGCGTAGGTTGGAGAGAGTCAGAAAACAACCTGGGGTATGGGTTTCTGAACTCACCTCATAAAGATGTCTATCTTATTGAGGTATACCAACTGACTACGTATGAGGAAGTGATACAAGGTATCGACTCCCTTATCATGGCAAAGTGTCATGAGTCCGAAATGGATTCCATGTATACCAACCAAGTTTGGACACTAGTTGTTGTACCGCAAGGCATTGTGCCTAATGGTACTATATAAGTCTTCAAGGAAGACATACATGGAAGGCAACATACCAACGTATAAAGCTAGGCTTTTAGCGGAAAGGTATCATTATCAATATTGTGTTGATTACGACGAAACATTTTACCTGTTGCCACGTTAAAATCCATTTGGATAATGCTGCTAACGCTGCATGTTTCATTTATGAAATATGTCAGCTGAACGGCAAAATCGCTTTCCTGAAAAGGAAACCTTTTGGAGGATGTTTACAACATCTGACGGTTTTGTCGTACCTTAACTGGCAAACAAGGTTTACAGGTTATTCGATCCATGTTTGGATTGAAGCAAGCATAAGTTCTTGGAATTATCGTTTTGATGTAATCATAATGGTATATTATTTAATTCAAAACGAAATGATTCTTGTGTATATAAGGAGGTTAGTGGGAGCGCACTGACAGTGGCTGTCTTATAAAATAATGATAATATGTCATTTCTTGGAAATGATATTCCCATAATTATAATCGGTGAAAGCTTGGCTTTCATGAAATTCTCTGAGAACTCGTACATTGAAAAATGTATGTGACCTGGTGTCTTATACGCTTTGAGCATATGATTCACAAACAGGCCAATCCAAGTGATAGTCACTGGATTGATGTTAAGAACATCCGTTAGTACCTTAGAAAACTAAGGATACTGTCTTATATAAATGAGATGGAGAACTTGAAGTGACTGGGATCACTGTTGCAAGTTTCCTAACCGATAAGACGACTAAAAGTTGCAAACGGTACTATACAGTTTGAAAACGGAACAGTGAGCTAGAAATCTTCCAAGCAAGATGCTGTTACCGAATAAACAAAAAATACGGGTTGTTGCTGCAGCTGAGGCAGCAATAGAAGCCTTCTGGGGTCGATAATAATCTAATTAGATTAGATATAGTTCTTTTAGCTGCTGAGCTAGGCTACAGCATAAGCTAAAGAATTAATGGTCTCATCAACGATCCAGATACATACTTCGATATTCATCTAATTCGTTCGGATCATACATCGTGGCGATGTAATGATCGAATAAATCGCATCAGATGATAATCATGAAAATCCGCTGACGAAAACCTTTTCTCAGCAATTTGAGCCAACCGTACATAGTTCGAGTGTTAGACACTCGAGTGACTGGCTATAGGCCAAGTGGGAGATTATTGGACAATTATGACCCATAGCGTCACTATTTGTATAGATCATGGTGTTGTTGTACAAATTAACTATGTGACAAAGAGATTGCACTCTTATCATTTGTGATTAGATCACCTAGATGTATAAATGATAGGAGGTCCTTATGATTTGTTCCTGGATGAGAATGAAATGAGACAGTATCAATCCACGAAGGATAAATCATTAAATATCCCTAGTCAGAGTATTATCGAGATTGGACATCGATAAATACGTAAAAGACTAGTATTACACTTGTGCGCGTTGTGAGGGCACAACAGCATAGTTCTCATATATTTGGGTATAGGATACTCATGCAAGTGTAATAGGAGGTCGTGTTTTACCGATGGTACGGGAAACAGCTTCGCTCTGGATAGACCCCCTCGGAATTCCATTGGTAGTATGACTATGTGTCTATGGAAGTCCAAAATCAGGGTAGGTGTATTTGGTCTTAACCTGAGACTTGCCCCGCTAATACTTGCGAACAATCAATATACTTTGGTTGCGGTCGTCCAGGGCTTTAACAGGTTCTGTGTACGCCAACGCAGGGTATATTGAGAATCGTAGTGTGTTGGGTGTGATGTCAAGACGGAAGTATCACTCCAGTCATATGGCGATGATGGTCACGTAGGATACATGACTAGTTCTCTTAAATGCTGCAGCTATCGGGATAAAATGACAAGGTCATGTTTATCCGATTATAGAGACTAGTTGCCAGACATCCGATATGTGCTTCGTACCGGGCAGACACAATTCCAGCCCCAGGTCTAGCACGTGACACTCAAGATACTGGATCGACATACGCAATACTACATATACTACGCTTGATTTAGATCTTTATTCATGTAAGGATATTTCCGGAGAATTGGGTAGGCATGGCGCTTTGCTAGAGGCCAACCTTGTCTTGTAAATCGGTATAAACGTAGTACTTGGTTCTTACGTGTTCGGATAGTCCGACGACCAAATTTACTACCAACATATCCGGGGATCTCATGGGTCGCTTCCCAAAGATTCACCTATGACGTATGACTCGCACTCTTAATTAATCTGATTTAATTAGAAGAGAGAGAAAATTAATCTGGGATTAATTGCAGAGATATTTTATCTGGGATAAAATATCAATTAAAGAGAGATAACGATTAATTTGGAATTAATCGATTAATTAATATATTCGATATATTAAACGAAATTGGATTTGGACGCGGAATTAAAATTAGATTTTAATTCTGGCGAACGAATTAATTTAGAATTAATTTGTTAGCGACGTGAATAGTAATTATGCTATGCATGATTATTTAATTAAATTAGATTTAATTACATCGCAACGGAAAATTCGTTAATTTGGAATTAGCGAACCCGAGCCTGAGATTATTTGTGAGCGCATTCGCATTTCGAATTCGAGTGCGGCACGCAAGTCAAATCAAGCGTCAAATCGCTAGTCGCAACTAGTGTCACATCATTCGTCAATCAAGTGATGGATGTCTTTCACTTTGAGTGATTGACGCAAGTCACTATTCATGATTGATGGATTGATGTGAGTTGATGTTGGTGCTTGGAGCCATTTATGGCTTGACTTTTTGAAATCCAAATTCATTCCAAATGAATTTGAAATTCACATTTGTGTATAAGATACACAAATTTAGAACAAAACCACACAACACTCTCTTTCTCTCATCTCCCTCTCTCACACGCCCATGGGGTAAATTTTCTTCACTGGTTTCTGTCAAAACCGTGAGATAGAGAAGTTTAGAGTGGGAAATTTGTGGCAAATTTCTTGAGTGCTAGCACACTACGAGACATGCGAAGGTGATAGGGAAGTCTACCCATGAGTCGGGAATCGTTTGATGAAGCTTGGAGCTTTACGAAGGACCAAAACCGTGCCAAAACCAGTGAGCTGCGCACAGCCCACTACCGAATGCACAAGGAGCAGAATTTTAAGTTTTGTTGCTTGCCGCGTCACTCAACCGATCGATGTAAGTATTCCACACTTTCTCAATTGTATTCACACATGTTTTATTGCTTTTTGATTCGATCCTTGGGACCGTAGAACTCCAACATAACTCTTATTCCTATATTAAACAACTAATATTTCATTCGATCAAGGAATTTTATTAACAGTTAATTATTCTTTTGTGAGTGTAACCCGCCGTTTCGGGATTCTTGGACTTAACGAGTGAAGTGCCGCCGTAGGGTAGGTCAGTTCACAAGATACATCTAGAATCTCTATCCTCTCGGAACCCAAACCTTATATTGACCCAAAATGGACACCATCCGTAGGGGGACGAAAACAAAACCATCTCGAGGCGCCTTTTGAATCTCACATTTTTGGACTAACAATGGAGATCGCGGGATTTACTGTCGTATATTCCTCTCCCACTCACTATTTTAAAAATAAGGTTTCTATCTATAAAATATCTAATATTTTATTTTAACTAGTGTGGATAAATTTATGGCGGCTAAATCATAATTTTTATTTACACTAGTTTAACATTAGTGACCTAACCAATTTTAACTCTTAAAATTTGTATCACTAATTTTCCATTAGTCTCTACTAGTAGTTTTACTCAATTAAACTAATTTAATTAGAGTGGTATTAGTGACCTATTATATTTTAACTCTAAAATGTCAAGATTTGTATTTAACTATTTAATTAATCTTAGTGCGTTATAAAATCCAATGGTACGCGAAATTATATCCCAAGTGCAGACCATATTATCGTCCATTCAGATTCAGCTATGGAATTTATATCCGAGTTTCCATCCTATATACCAATAGAATTTATTATACACTGATTAAACCCAATATATTATGTTGGACAATTATGACCCATACATCACTATTTTGTAAATGACATAGTGTTCTTGTACAAAATTAACTACGTGACAAGGGAAATTGCTCTTTTATCATTTATAATTGGATTACCTGGATATATAAATGATAAAAGTCCATATGATTAGTACCGGATTAATAAGATATGAGACATTATTAATCCACGAAAGGTTTATTAATTAAATATCCATAGTCGTAGTATTATCGAGACTGGACATCGATAATGCAGAATAGACTAGTATTGCACTTGTGCCCGTTATGGAAGCGTAACGACATAGTTCTCATATATTTGGGTATTGGATGCTCATGTAAGTGTAATAGGAGGTTCTGTTTACTGATGGTACGGAAATAGTTTCGCTCTGGATAGACCCCGCGGAGTCTCATTGGTAGTATGACTATGTGTCTATGGGAATCCGTATCAGGGTAGGTATATTTGATCTTAACCTGAGACTTGCATCACTAATACTTGTGACAATCAGTATACTTTGGTTTTGGTCGTCCAAGTCTTTAACAGGTTCCGTGTACGCCTCTTCTGGCTTTACTGAGAATCGTAGTGTATTGGGTGTGAAGTCAAGATGGAAGTATCACTTCAGTCATATGAAGATGATGATCACGCATGGATACAGAACTGGTACTATATAGTGCTATAGCCATCAGGAAAGTATGACTAGGTCATGACTTTTTGATCATAAAGAGACTAGTTGCTAGTGATCCGATATATACTTCATATGGGGCAGACACAATTCCAGTCCTAGGCCCAGCATGTGACATCTGATATTGGATCGTAATGCGCAATACTATGTATGCTACGCCTGAAAAAGATCTTGTATTCCGTAGAAGAATATTTCTGGAGAATTGGGTTGGCACGGTGCTTTGCTGAAAGCTAACCATGTCTTGTAAATAGGTAAGAACGTGGTATCGGGTACGCACGTGTTCGGATAGTCTGATGACCGTATTTACTACCAACATATCCAAGGATCTCTTGGGTTGCATCCCAAAGATTCACCGATGATATTTGACTCGAACAGTATTAATCTGAGATTAATTAAGAGAGAGAAAATTAATATGAGATTAATTATTAGAGAAAGAATTAATCTGGGATTAATTTATGAAGAAGAGAGAACGCGATTAATTTGGAATTAATCGGTAAAGTAATTTAATAGTTAAATTGTATCTTACTATTTAATTTATTTAATTGGGTTAAAATAATATATTAGATATATTAATTGAAATTGGATTTCAATGCGGAATTAAATTGGATTTAAATTCTAACGAATAATTTTACTGGGTAATATTATTTAATTTTGAATTAATTCGCGATCGACTTTCGTAATAATTTTGAATTAATTCGCGAGCGACTTTCGTAATAATTTTACTGGGTAATATTATTTAATTAAATTAGATTTAATTGCGTCGTGATGGAAATTTCGTTTAATCAGATTAAACGAATCTGAGCCCAAAGTGTGTTGTGTAAGCCAACTAGATTTGGAATTAAATGGGTGGGACCCATGACTACATCAATTGTCAAGAATTGATAGAAGTGGTTGGCAATAGTGTTTGTATTTTTAAACACTCAACACAAAAGTCAAATATACAACTAATGAATTATTGGATATATTCAATTTATTGTCTCTCTCTTTACACTTTTGCCGTGAGGCCATTAATCTCTTTTTCCCATTTTGGCCGAAATGGCCACTGTCTTCTCTTTGATTTTGGCGAGAAGCATTTGGCTTCTTTTGAAGAAAGCCGAATTGGCTTCTGATTCATTTGGCCGAAAGAAAAAGCAAATGGCCTTGAAACTGACTTGGCCGAATGGCCTTGTTTCAAAAGGGGCGATTGCTTCCCTCTCTCTTGGGCGAATTTGCTTCTCTTTGGGAGATAAAATTTGTTTTATTTTGTTTTGCTAGCACATAAAGGAGTCAAATGAAGGTGATAGAGATACTCACCCATGAGTTTGGAAGAACAAGGAGGGCTTGGAAGCTTCCACATCCATGAAAAGTTTTGAAAGTCAAAGCCGATCAATGTAAGTTTATTCCGCAAACTTCTTGGTTTATTCACACACTAATCACGCTTAGAGATCCCGTGGCATGTCTAGGACACTAACAATGGTATCAGAGTGAGATCTCAGCATGATTTGAGTTTAGGGTTTATAAACTTTAAATATTGGATTTTATGCTTGGAGCTTGATTTTGCCTAAATTAATTGTTGGGTTGTGTTTGGATGATGATGAATTGGATTTGTGCATCTTTAGTTTTATGAAAAATTGATTAGATTAATTTTCCCAAAAAACCCCCCACCATGGCCGAATATGAACCCTAGTCTAATCTCATGGTAATTTTTGATTTTGAAAATTAGCAATTGGATATTTTAATTGGCATCAAATGTATGTTAAATGTTGATTTAATTGGATTGAAATCAAATTGCATGATAATTTTCTATGCCTTTGCCGTGAGCTATATAGCATGTAATAGATTGATTTTGCTTCAATTTGTGTTGGACATGGATTGGAATGTTGAGCATGATTAATTGGATTAATTAGTGTTTTGGAAACATTAGATTAATTAATTATTGTGTTAATTACACTTCAATTGAATTAATGTGTAATTTGGAATGATATATTAATTTAATTTGTTGTAATTGGGTTAATGGGCTTGGTTGGACCAAATTTTAGTATTGGACTATATTTGGGCCTAAACCATTTCCATAAAGTCCAAAATATGACAATTGGGCCTTTAAAAATTTAATTATGCCTAATGGGCCTAAATTGATTTTTGGCATATGGTGATTCTTAATTGGGCCTAGGCATCTTGGGTTTGATCCATAATGGCTAAAGCCCACGCCTAAAGAATTAATTAAAAGCCCATTGGACTTTAATTGAATAGTATTGGATACTAATTGGGCCTTTGAGACCCGATAAGATTGGATTTGGAATCCAAGTCTTTAAGGCACATAAATAAGTGTAATTATTTAATTTGGAATTAAATATGAATTAGTATTGGACACAATTTAAATTGGATTTAAAATTGTAGTTCGATATAATTCAAGAATACTTACTTTGAGTATTTATTCTTAAACGAGTTTTACTCGCGCAAATCAAATCGTTGTTTGAACATTGGATGGTCGTTAATTCAAAGATTAATTAATTGATTAGATTGATTGAATAACATGTTTTGTGTGAATACTTGGATGTATTATATGAATAATGTATATCGGATGGATATTAGAAGGGTGAGGGCAATTTTTGAAATTGTTGTAATAAATTTAGAATTTATTAAATTGGACCTACGTGTCCAACCTATTATCTCCATTCTCTTTATATTTCTCTTCTCACCAATTCACCTCAATGTAAATGAGGTTTCTTTAGAAGTATTATGTAATTGGGTAGAAGTATGAATAGTGCAAACGGGAGAGAGGAAATAGAGATATTTGTTCTAGGAACAAAATTTATCGTATATCCATCCGCATATCATTATTAATTTATTTCGCGTCTTATTATGCTTTTAGAATTCATGCTTAAGGGTGTATGAAGATACCTAATTAAAGATAATAAATTGGTTGTCAAATCGCGACAAAAACCCTCATATTATATAAGCGTTTTTCCTTCCATTGAGTGATTCTCTCTCAAGATCCAAGATTGGCATTGGTTTGTTGGCCAAAGTCAAGACCTTTGTCCATCGCGGATGTGTTTGAATCATGAAAGCTTTGTTCCATATCGTACGTCTTGGGAAATTTGTGATTTGTTGGCCAAAGTCAAGGTCACTTCTTGTTCATCGACCTCGATTATGAAGTTTTCCCACTGTCAATGGGTCACGCTTAACTGGTTTTATTAAGCTTGTTGAGCCAAACCCAAGGCTTAGTTGATTCATAGGAAAAATGTTAGGAAATATATTGGATATATTTACATATATTGGATATATGTGTCGGACTTGGAGGTCCACCTACTGGATCTAGGAATTGGATGAGATCCAATTGATCTTAGAGATCTACCTAGTTAAATATCATACAGCTTGTTGGCCAAAGTCAAGGTTGTGTGTTATTTAACGGGATCCTAGCCCACTAGGAAACTAGGTTTCCCGAGTACTCCACAGAGGGTTAGAGGCTCGTCGAAAAATAGTGGGAGACTAGTATTAAATTTGCAATTTCGTTTAGATACTTGCCAATACGCGCTCTTTTATTTTAATTTATCGTTGTTATAATATATTTGTTGGACTAATATTTAATATTGCTTTCGTTGAACAGTTAGACTTTACAACACACTACTTCATTTGTAGTTTGTCATATAGTTGAACTATAGTAGACATTACATTTGAATGTAACCGATCATTTGTAGTTAATTATATAGTTGAACTATAGTAATCATTACATTAGATTGTACCTGAAATCATTGATTGGATAGTTGGACTATAGAAATCAATATAACTGGAAAGATTAGCGTCAAAGGACATAATCCTAGGTGAAAAATGTCTTTAACGGCATAATTTTCCAGATTGGGAAATGAATCTCAGGATAGTCCTGGGAACTGAGAGGTTACTCTATGTAATAGAGAAACCTCTCGGGCCTGAGCCTAGAGTTGAACAAATAGTTAAGCATGAGCTTTGGAAGACTCATCGTGATGATAACTTTAGTGCTCAATCCGTTATGTTTGCCGCTATGACTCCTTAATTTCGTCGTCAGAACTAAGGATTAGATCCTTATATCATGATGTTGAAATTAAAGGATCTTTATAGATCTAACCTTAGATCTTAAAAGTAATAGAAGAGTTAATGGCTATGCTCATTAGGCAGAGCTAGAGCTTTTGAAATGGCAAAAGCGCAAGGCATATCTTACTTCGACATCCCAGAAGGCCAAGGCTTGGCCGAAGGCTTCTAGGGATGTGAAGACAAAGGGCAAAGGTAAAATCGTCACTGTCTTATGGGAAGACAAAGGACATATCCCAAGATGTCTGCCTAAAACTGTGGCAAACGGGGTCACTGGAAGCGTGACCGCCGTATGGACAAGGCAGACATGAAGGAAGTGAAGGCGGGACAAGGTTCCGGCTTCAGGTAAGTTTGTTATAAATATGTCCACTACTAGTTTTAAAATTGGATTTTGATACTGGATGTGGAGCATATATATGTATTGATGTGCGGGATCTGCTGATAAGCAGGATACTGGCTTTAGATGAGATCGACCTACAAGTCGAAAACGAGACGAGAGTCACTATTTTGGCCGTGGGAACCTAAATTTTGGAACTGCCCTTTGGGCATTGTAGAACACAGAAATCGGCGACGCTATCCTGGGCTCGCGGCCCGGTCGGGAGTACGGAGTAGCCCGCGGGGGACTAAACCGGAGAATAAATGGAGTCGCCATCCAGTGTGAACTGGGAAATGATTTAAGGACGCACTCACCCCTCACAAGGGAAGACCTCAAACCGTTGGGTTCGGAATGGTCCCTTACTTATGCCAATTGTAATGAAAAAATTTATGCAATAGTACAACCAAATCTCATGCAACACATACAAGATAATTTAAACAACATGCAAGTTTGCACACCCATAATCGTAAATAAAAAATGAAAGCAAAATACATAAATCATGAACGTATTAAACAATAAAGTGCAATAATGTAACTAATAACAACTATAAAGGCATTAATAATAAAAGCGAGCACACAATCTCATGAGCATATCAAATAAATTAATATGGAAATATAAATAATTAATAACAGTAAAAGTGTCAATAATGAAATGATATGATTAATTATGTAATGCAAAAGAAATGACCACAGAGGCGAACATGTATGAGATGTGATGAAAAGAAATCTGTTCACTGTATGTGCGTTCATATAGCGTTTGAAAACGCGTTCGAACGGTAAACAGAATGTTCACATTCTTATAACATTTAGAAACGCGTTCGAACGGGATGAGACCTGATGCATGGTAGAGCAGAATGCAGGCACGTTCGAGTAGAGTTCGTAAACGCATTCGAACGGACTGAGGCAGAATGCATACGATCATGTAGCGTTCGAAAACACATTCAAACGAGATTACCAAAATGGTATCTGAAATGATGAAAACCCATACGTGAATAAACAAATACATAATATAGGACCTCGTCTGTCCGATTGAACATATTTCACATTCACTCGAGTGCACTTCGTCCGGCGCGGAAAAACATCGCGGTAAAGGTAGCCTTTAGGCATTTCCCTCGAATAAGGGACCTTTAATCCACCCTAGTTAGCCCATGCGCATTAAATTATCAATGCATGAATAAAAAAATAAATAATATGGGACATTGTATGCCCGATTGAACACATTTCACATTCAATCGAGTGTACCTCATCCGTCGCGGAAAAACATCATGGTAAAGGTAGCCTTTAGGCATTTCACTCGAATAGAGGACCTTTAATCCATCCTAGTTAGCCCATGCGCACTAGAATGCAATGCATGCGTAAATAAATCAATGATATGCAAATGGTAAATGACATAATAAAAGGCGCGACAAAATATTGTGGTAAAGGTTGGCTTTTGGCATTTCCCTCAAATGGAGGACCTTTAAACCAACGTAATTAGCCCATGCGCATCAAGTAATAATACATGAATAAACAAAATGCATAAAAAGATAAATAGCGGGACAATAAGCATAGATTTAAATCACAAAATGAAACACGTGCTTGAAAGTATCTCAAGTGGTACGTGAAGTTGTATCCCAAGTACAGACCGCACTACCGTCCATTCGGATTCGGCTACGGAATTTACGTCTGGGTTTCCATCTGATATACCGCAAGAGATAGCATGCAATCATCAACTCAATGTATGTATGGAATATGATAATGCATGTGATGAAACAACAATAAATAACAGAAACGGTAAATAGTAAGTTAAGTGCGAAATATTAAAGCAAATAAATGACTTAAAATAAATGCGGAATAGTGAAGAGATGTGACCAATGGTTTGGCCATTTTTAATATAGGGCTTCGCATGCCTGGTTAGACGTATTCCACGTCCAACCAAACATGCCGTGTCTGGGATAACAAAATAAAATATAACAAAGGGTGCCCTCAGGTCTTACCTTTTAAATCGCTTCCTGGGAGTGTGTTACGTCGTCACCGGAAAGGTTAATGCTCCGTTATTTTCTGGTTTGCCGCTGTTTTGGGCTGCTATTTCCACTATTTTCTTCACCATTTTCTGCTATTTTTATTGCAGTTTTGCTCGCTGTTTTGGGGTAATTTAGGGGGTGTTTCAGGATGTTTTAATGGGTGATTTTCGGTCACTGGTTTGCTGGTTTCATAGGCTAATTTGTGGTGGTTTAGGGGGTGTTTTACTCTCGGTTTAGGGGCTAGTGTTTGTTTGGTTTGTGGGCTATTTTTTATTTGGTTAGAAGGCTGCTTTATTTTGTTTGGTTGTTTTTCGGTCAGGGTGAGTGTTTGTTGGCTTGTGCGTAGAAAATATGTGTCTATTGCCTGTGGTGTGTTGTTGTGCCGAGAAAGGCGCTGAGTGTGTGAGTATGATTCACGTGTAGGGCTGCATGTTGTTTAGTGTAGCTGCTGTGTGTGTGCGTTACATGAAGGGAGGGGCGTGTGAGTGGCCTGTGTCTTGGCATTTTGTGGGCTGATTGTGTGTTTTGTGTGAGTGGGCTGTGTGCGTGAAAGAGGTTAGTGAGTGTGTGGCTGCTCGTCAGGTGGAGGGTTATTTTGCTTTGTTGTTGTTGTCGGCTGGTGTGTAGGGGCTTGGAGAGAGGCGAGAAGGCTGTTGTGGTTGAGAGAGAGCTCTACTGGGTATGTTCGTGAGTGTGTTTAATGAGGGATTGAGGACCGAGAGCAGGTCATCATGTGAGGGGTATCTGGTCACGTCTTTTGTGGCTGCCGGTGGCTTGTCGAGAGAGAGTAGTCCTATATGGCTGTGTCGGTTTGGGGGGCTTAAGGTTTGGTGATGCTCTGAAGAGTGAGTTGTGTGCGTTTTAACATGTGTGTGTGTGTGTAAGGCAGGTGTCAGTAGTGTTGAAGGTGTGCGTGTGTTTTAGGGTTGATTTTGTGGTCGGCTGAATGGTTTGGGTTGTCGTTGGGGGAGTTAGTTTGGTGTTTATGTTTTTTTTTTTTGTTGAAGGAGTGAGGAGTCAAGAAGAGTGGTGAGAGCATGGAATTAGGGTTTCTTTGTTTGTTATTTTTTGTGAAGTGCCGTGAGGATTGAGAGATGAGGGGAAGGAAGAGAGAGATGTGCGAGGGTTTATTTTCTTTGTTTGGTCGTGTGAGAGAGGCGTGAGTTGATGAGGGGCCAAGGAAACCTTAGGGTTTGTTTTGGTCTCTTTTATAATGGTGAGCTTAGAGTTTCTAATTTGTGTATGGCTTAAAAAAGGGAACAAATCAATCAATTATTTATTAAAATTTAGGAAAAAATTTGTGTATTTTTGGTGGGGAATATCTTTAATTTGGTGAGTGATTTATTAAATAGGAAGAGATTTGTTTTGATTTAGGAATGAGATTTGTTTTGATTTAATTGGATTTGATTTAATTTAATTGGATTTAATTTAATTTGTGACAAGTGTTTTAAATGTTTTAATTATTTTGGATGGGCTTGGGGGAAATGGGCTTTGGATGGGTGCGGGGGTTTAGGGCCGAAGCTTAATATTTTAAAACAGAGATTAATCGGGCGAACCCGAGGCCAATTAGTGAGTTAAATTTGTTGATGTATTTATTTTTTTAATTTTTTCCTTCCGACGTCTGTTTCCCGCGACTTCCGCAACTTATCGGGTAGTGCCTCCATATGAGGCTCATCATTGGGCTTTTACGCAAAAATGCAAGTGTCTACATGCATGTACTTAAATTAGGAAGATGTTATAATGTACCTAGTTTGACTAGAAGTATTATCATTATATCTAGTTTAACCTGTTGCGGGTATACCTTTATGTTCCAGAACACTGGGTGTTTTGTTTATAAAATGATATTGAGATATACACATTAGATGTGAGTAACAATATTTATGTTTGGAATATAAATGAATCTTAAAACATATGAAATTACAAACAAAAGGCACAAACTGAATAAATCAGATGAGACTTATTTGTGGCATTGTTGTCTGGGACACATTAACAAGACTCGTCACTACAAGAATTAGACCATTAGCGTCGAATTGTTTCGACGCCATAAGTGACGATTTCGACGCAAATGATATTTAGCGTCGAAAAAATTAGACGCAAAAAATGGACGATAAATGTCGACGAAAACCACTTGTAGCGTCGAAATAATTAAATGCGACGCTAAAAAACAGTATTCTGCGTCCAATTTATTTCGACGCTAAAGTAAAAATTTTCGACGCTATATTTTATATTTGGCGACGAAATATATCGACGCAAAAATTCAAACTTTAGC